>BQNB010008412.1:7131-84433 GCA_026074375.1 Tanacetum coccineum
CCTTTGAAAAACGAATCAAAAGTCAAGACACGCTAGAGGCAAATGATCAAGACAAACTTCTGTTGGCAAGTTCAAACAACCAAATTCGTGGTAAAGGGCGAAGTAAAAATTTCAACAAAGAAGCCAAGGAAGGCATGAAATGGAAGAATAGTCCAAATGCACGTGGGACAAGTACGAGTCAAGGAACTAAAGATAAGAGCACTTTCAGATGTTATAAATGTGGTGACTTCGGTCACTTTGCGAGGGAGTGTACGAAGTGGAAATACAATAAAGACAAGCAAGAAGAGTCTCAAGTGACAATGAACCCACATTACTGTGAAGTCAAGTGAAGAAGACTCGATTGCCGTCTATAACATTAGGGGGGAGAATGTTGGACCAATAATGTTATAAACGCTAAGTTAGGTACTTAGTATGTATTATGTTAAAATTAAGTTAGTTTTTGGCAGTTATTATGAAAAGACACATATGTTGGTTTGATTGAACCATCACAACCTTTCGATTATGCCTTTTCATTTTGTATAAATAAGAAGACATGTAAACAATCAAGATCAACGAAAGCCAGATTAATTAAAAACACTTGTATTTCATAATTACAATTCATTTTTTTCTGTTTCGTGGTATATTGTGACTACAGTTAGATCATAGATCTGTTAGATTAAAGAAGGCTTGAATGATGAAATGGTGATAATAAAAGAAGGAAGAAACACTTATCTATGCTTCACAACCAAAGCTTATATTGAATATATAAAGAGGAAAGTGACATTACAGTGGATATGAAAGTGGAAATACAATGAATAATGCTTTATGCAACTAATCTATTTTATACTTAAAAGAAGTAACTGAAGTACTAGATATTCGGTCCACCATCCTGGCATCAAGGAACACGTTTATGACCATTTCAAAGACATGTTGTTACTCTTAAACTCAGTCAACATTAAACCACATTCTCCCCTTTAATGTTGACATCTTCAGTCCCAATCAACCTTCTCATCTCAGCGAACTTAACCCGAGGCAGCGCCTTGGTCAAGATATCCGCCTTCTGCAAATCGCCACTAACATGCTCGACATAAACTTGATCCCTTTCCACACACTCCCGTATGAAATGGTATTTAGTATCGATGTGCTTGCTTTGTCCGTGAAACACAGGATTTTTCATTAACGCAATAGCAGATTGATTGTCGACGAGAAGCTGCACCCTTTGAGCTTCTTCTCCTGTTAAGAAACTAACCATGTTTCTTAACCACAACGCTTGACACGCCGCAGCAGTTGCAGCCATGAATTCAGCCTCACATGAACTTAGAGCTACCGTTTGCTGTTTGTGAGATGCCCATGTGACTGGATTTTGTGAATAGTAGAACACCATACACAGTGCGTAATTGTAAAGTAATTGTAAACTACATAAAACTAAAGAGTGAGATCTGACAAAGGAACACTGACTTTCTAATTTGACGTTGTTAGGATAAATAGTGATTTAAATTGCATGAACAACTACATTATAGTGTTACTCAAAACATGGGTGAAAACGAGCCAGCTCGGGTTTTGTTGATTCGCAAACTCTTTTTCACCTTTCTGAAAATCTTTATGAATAACTTGAGTTGTTGAGGTATACAAAAATTTAGGACAACTTTCACCCGTTGGGCAATTTGGACATTTGAAACATGCATGTATAAAGATGATAAAAGGTTCGGTCATAAATTCTTGTTGTTGCTGCTTGACTTTGTAGAAGTAGTGTTTGGGTTAACATTCATATCCATTTAAAAAGAAAGAAATATACATTGTTATAGCACTAATGAAAGATTGCAAATATATATGCATTGTATTAAAAGAACCTGTAATTTTCGCTAAACATTTACTTATGTGAAATCTTTTATGCAGAAATCTATATTATCGCTGAACGAATTATGTTTTTGGGTGATAAAATTTAGAGTAAACTACATCGTTCGTCCTTGTGGTTTGAGTTGACCGCATCCTTTCGTCATTTCACTGAAAAAAATGCACCGTCCGTCCTTAAGTGGGAAACGTTTTCTGTCGTTGGTCGTTCATTCTAAAGGTCTTCCGTAACGCTCGTTAACGATCCACGTGTGATTCCCACATAAGGGTACTTTCGTCTTTTTACCATATCATATATAACTTTATCTTTTTCGTATGTTTACCTTCATTTCCAGCCATCATGACCCACGAACAATCTTCATCTTCTCCATCTTCTATCATTATCCACAAGACTACAACTATCATCTAAATTTTTAAAAACACAAAATGAATGATTCATCATTCTAAATATGTCCATTGTCGGTTAACAATATGGGAGTATTGTTACATAAGGCAAATGTGAGTGTTGGTTATATTCTTTGAATATATGGATGGTTCCCGCCAAACTCATATGTTATTCACAAGGGATGCATATTGGACACCCCAACCTTCGAATATTTACTTTTGGATCCTTAGTCATGAGTAAAATATCGAAAAATGGTTAGTTAAGTCATCCTTAGACTTGAGAATACAAACAAGTTCTGGTATGTGTGGATATCACTTTTTAATTCTAAGTCAAACGCTAACCTGAAAATGGTAGTTATAAAGGCTATTATTGGAAGTGATGTGAAGCAGCATTCACAACACTTGTATTCAACAAAGAATTTGTTCCTCCACTTGATGTGCAGTATGATACCATTGGCGCCTCTCCAGAATTAATCAGATAATTGTGTGGCCGCACCCAAAGGGTAATGCAAGATGATTCTTGATTACATTTGGTATATCTGTATTAAGTTCTATAACGAGAATCTAAATGGTTAAACTATATGGAATGAGTTAGGATCCATATCCATGGTTTAACGGTATTTGAACAAAGGGATGATTATAGCAAGAGATACATAACCATGCTACTGAGAATGTTTTTGAAACTTGATCTCAGACATTTCTAGTTTTAACAACGAATGTGAGTGTTGCTAGACGTTTCCGTCGTTAGTATTTGGGCAGTCTGCTACTCCAACTCCCAAGTGGGAGCTGTTGGATTATGGTAGTTGGACTAGCACTAATACGACTAGAAATGTGTGAGCCTATTGGGGGCACACACGTTAAGACACGAAGAGTACGTTTATTATGTATTTGATATATATAACTCGTTTATATTTATTAAATATATAATATGTTTCACGAAATATATTTAAACGGTCGTTAGTTTCCGTTAGACGCTTAACTAACTTTATATATCCGTTAAATAAAAAAGAGAAGGGCTTAAATGGTCGAAACGGAAACTCTTGTCCTCCTCCCAAAAGTGGCAGATTTTGGAGGATTCTAGAAAGGGATTTGTGTGCAAATTATAGTGATAATGATGAGTGTTAAGGATAAGATGGAAGAGTTGTGATAAGCTAAAGACTTGAAGATTATCTTTAAGGTTTTAGAGTTTATCTACAACTAGGGTTGAGGTGCTATATAAACACCCCATACCTCTTCTCATTTACTTGTCCCACACAAATAATATACGACACATATCACACAACAAAACCACTAATTGGTTTTTGTCCCTTTCATATGTTCGACTATACGAAAACAATTAAAACATATGATTGTTTTGGGTTGACTTTTCCCAAGCGTTGAAAGTAAATGGCAACAGGAACATTAATTCTTGTGTTGGCTACTTTTCCCTTCTGTTCATATTTATTTATATTCATTCGATTAATATACTCTATTAGTTCGATTTGAATTAAAATAAATAATAACAAACACTTGTTGTTTCGTGGTAATATATCGTGAAGTAACGACTAGCATCGTGACGTATTTGTTTGACGTGTTGTGTGAGCAACCATAGAGGTGATAACTTAACCACTTTGTTTCATTAGCATTTGATTCTTAAGATGTTAGATTTCTATTACCCTTTTGTTTATTAATTGTGTGTTAATCATATGCGCCTTACTTGATCCATATCCGCTGCGTACTCGTGGTAGTTAAATGGTTAACAGTTTATCAAATCCCAACAGTGGCATCACGTGCCAACTCGTTTGGTGTTTTATGGGTTATACACATTTTAAACACGCTAGGGCTGCATGAAATCTTGATTTATTTATTGTTTTATTGGAAAATTATGGCAATTATATGCAATACTTGCCATAAATAATGAATAAACACCTAGAATCAATTCTAATGTTACTTAATAAAAAGTGAATAGATTAAAATTAAAGGTTAATTAAGTTGCCATGTTATTCTATTCTTGATTTATCTCGGCCTTAAGACTCACGCAATCATGTTATATGATGGATGTGGCGATCTAGGTACTTTAGCAGAAAACCTAGTGAGAGTCTTATGGTTCTCCATTTAGGGAAGACTCTTTTGAGAACTCGAGGCATTATATGATTTACTGCTTTGAATATAGAGTCTGTCTTCACCTCATCTAATTTTTCTGTCTGTTTTTAATTGCTTATATGTGATATGCCATGTGACTATTCAATATTTGCAAATAGACTTTATGAAACTCTTAAAAAACAAACTAATACTTATAGAGAAATTTGGTTTGAACATGTCTAGTATTTACACGTAAGCATACTCCTTGTGACTAGTTATGTGTTATTTGCGAAACGGGGGTTTTTGGACAAATTTAATACGGACATTAAACTATGAAATTTGATTTCTTGTGTAATTTTAGTTTTTATCTGCGCAGTATGGGGTTAAATTGATCTTTAATCATCTCCCGCCCCACTACATGCTTTGGCATATGAGGGAATTATTGGAATTACTTGTGTCTTTGGATGCATGTAGGAGTACAATATAGGGTTTGATCAATTTGTAATTCTTTCCACATAAGCATCATTAGTCAATTAGAAATACGGCTCACCCATTATGGACAAACTACAAGAGAAGTTTAAGGCGGGTTGAGTACGCTCACCAAAAGAAGTCAGGTTTTTAATAAGCTTCGCGCTGACCTGTTTCTCCGCTTCTTTATGCGTCTAAAATGGAGCTACCGAGAACATTTGACAAAATGATGACTATACCAAAAAGGTTAACAAAATGTTTTCTTAACTTTGTGCTACAAGTTGTTTTGCATGCTTCTTGTACATGATTTTCTCACTTTTATGTGTATACCCTTATGTGAAATTTTAAGTCTATGTCAGCCAAATAAAGAACACGTGCATTTGGATTGACTTCTCTAGTCAGACCTCAGGGCCTTTCCAACCCATGGCGAATTTTTTCCATTGGTCAGACCTTTGTCAATTTTCGCACGTTCTCTTTTGGTCGACTTAAATCGAGTTACCTGGTCAGACCTCGGACCCAAGGCATAAGATGAGACCAAATATGCTTTTGACATTACTACTATATGAGTTACTAATGTCATAAAAGTCGCATAAATCTAAGTAGTTGCGTAACAATGAACAATTAACGCTCGTCGCTTTCCAGCTTGCCCTATTGTTTACTTCTACTAGTTCAAACTTCTGGTAATAAAAGTGGCGAGGTCAAGTTAGGATCTTAGTCGTATTAGTAATTCATTGGGTAGTTAATTCTTTTAAGGTATTTAATTATCATAAAATACTAACATTGAACTTCTTTGTTTGGTTAATTGTGTAATTGCAACATAATTGTAAACAAAAGTTTGTTTTTCTCATAGAAGACACCCAAAGTATCTTTTCTAGTAAGAAGAGTGAGTGAGACTTAATATTTCTATATTCATTGGTTGTCAAGATTCAAGATAGGGTATAATTTAAAGTTATTCAATTTAAATTTAAACTCTTTTTTCAATCTGTCATTTACCAATTTTTTGTTCTGAATTTTTGAAAGATAAATTTATTTGTGTAACTAGAGAAAATTGGGTCTATAGCTCCTTATATAATGCATCTTGCACTTGCTTCTCGATTGAATGTGTTTAAACCGCAACGAGTTATAAGAATATTACTTGCAGGTTCTTCTAGGTATTTTTCTTGGACTCGATTCTATTCCTTATAGTGCTCAAACACCCTTGTGGCTGACTGAAGAATTAAGTGGAAATGCATGCTAAATATTCAATAATGTAATACATGATTGGCTTGTCCTATCTACTATGTAGACAAACCTCTTATTACTCTGAAACATACTCTAAGATACATTACAATGCTAACTTGTAGGCATTATAAGAGGTGTAGGAAAGTTCAAATTATCGCTATTTGCTTTTCTAATGGTGATGTAACAACTTACAATGGATGGCATTCCAGTGGGAAGCCATGCGTTTCTTTACTAAACCGGTCAGTCATGTAATGTGTCAAAATCAGTGGAGTACAAGATTCATTTCCTTGGAGTTTCATATTATTTTAGCTTGCTTTTGAATAATATATTACTTTCCGAATATGAACATACCATTTGTCTAAAGGAAGATTGCCTATTATTTATAGAAATAGTTTGCTTCCGATGTGCTTTCCGAATGTTATTTAGATAATAATCCACAATTCATTATTAAACATTATGGTTTGAAATTACTTGTTATATCTAAAGACACTTTATAGTTAATGTTGTCTCTGTTCTCAAGTAGGAGTAATCTTAAGTATGTGCAAAGGAACAACATATAACAATATGATTTAATTGGTTTTCTCTTGACCGCAGAGGTAAGAAAGCTAGCTAAATTTACTAGGACTTAAACACACAAGATGTTTGTTGCCCTATTATATTTAAAAGTCAAGATATAATATAAAGATACTTCAACTTATTGACTATATAATTTAGTCAAAAATAATTATGGTTAATTATATAATCATGATTATAAAGTATGAAATTAACTTAAAATTACCATTGAACTCAAAAGTTTGCGTTCATGATTACTTTAGTTAGTATAATTATGTTTACTTGTTAAGACGTAATTATAAAGTCTTTGAATTAATCAATGACTTATAACATAAAGTATGTAGTAACACTGTTATGTCTTCTTGTTAACACATAAACATAAGGTCCTTGAATGATTCAATGACATATAATGTATACTTGACATGTTTTGTTTTTGTTAAACAATGATCAAAATAATTCTTGACTGTTTCTGTCTTCTTGTGAACACTATGAACATGGAGTTAGTATGTACTTTATTAAGAAATATATAATTATAGCATGACCCACTTGGTTTGTTAAATATGCGTATTTATAATTTGGCTTGACCCAATGTCAAGTATTTGATCTAAAAGAGAATTTAAAGTTATCTAAGGAATTTGATGGAGCCAATCTATAGAATACCCACACTATCATGTGTATGTCCTAATGTGATGAACCAAATTTGTTTGTATTGTGTGATTTCTGTTATAATATAAATGCTCGACAGCCACATTAGCCATAAGGTTAGAAATTTCACGATGTGTCATGGATACACACAATATAGATCAAAACTAGAAGGGTATTCAAGGAAATATTATTTTTGGTTTAGCATGAATTCCCATTATGTCTTGATTTAAGTTTTAAAATTTGTTAAATATCTTCATCGAAGCATATTATTTCGCAAACTTAAGATGAGAACTGTAAAATGTATTTGGTATCTGTCAAATTAAGCAATAATTTATTGTTGCTTAAATACTAGTATTTAGAGAAGTATCTTTCTTACAAAAAATAAGTGGTGGGATGCATCTATAGATCTGAAGATATTCTGAACTGAAATATACATAACTGTGAATTTCACTTGTTGATTGTTCATACTAAGGTTTTGCTTGCGAAAATGTAACCAAAGTATAATGTAACTCTCATTCATAAATCCGTAAGGATGCCTCATCAATGGAGTGATATTTTTATATTAATGTTGAGGAATATTAGTTAAAGGGTCATAATAAACCTGTTAACTAATAAGATGAATTATCACATCTTGGATCTGATAAATATCTTAGAAATATGAATGAAAAGATGCAGTCCTGTAAGCTTGATTGATCTTTCACCAAACAGTAAAATGTAAGGTGATAATAAGTTTCTTTTGAAGAAAGGCTCATAAGGACAAAATTGTATACATATTAATGCCTGAATGATGACAAGAGTTTTAATCTTACTCAAGCAATTGACTATGATTAAATCTTTCTTTTCTACACGTATTAATTAAATAAAGATAACTAATTGTCATACAGGGTTTCTTGAATCTAACATATGGAAAATTAAGGTTCATAACTCTTTCCTTAATGATTACCTTTGCGAGGACGGTGCGTAATCAAAAGGGCTATGAGTCTATATTTGTAATATGATAATTAAATTTTATAACTCTTTTCTTTTTTATTACCTTTTTGCGAGGACGGTGTGTAATCAAAAGGTTATGAGTTTAAAATAATTTTTATAAAGTATACAAGATAATAGAATCCAAGTGTGGATTGGATCATGCATCTAGGAGCTGAGATCTTAAGTTTAATCACGATATGATTTTTGATTAAATTAAGATAACTCGTGAGTACACCTGACATCAAGTGGGAGTATTATGTTTATTTTCCTTAAAATTCATATGTTGTCTAACATATTGAAAGCATCATTCCATCTAAGCTAGATGTTAATCCTTGAGATTGGAATGAAACTTCACTTGGGAATTTAAGAAATAAAACCAACGACCTTGGAATAAATGTTTAATGAAATAAACATATGCGAAAATTAAGTCCAACACAATGCAATACATCATTGAAGCAAGTCTTAAACGATATATTTCACTTGAGATAATTTAATACATGGATGGAAACCTTGTGGTTTTAACGAAGGATTCATCATGCATATCTTATATTGTGTATAAGACTAGTTGTTACTTTTGCACAAGAGCAAGATGAGCTATCAACAACAGTATCTAATTAAGAGTGTTTAGATGACTGATAACAACAGTATCTAATTGAGAGTGATTTAGATGACTGTTAAAATAATTGTTTACGAATTATATAAGGCATAGTGTTGTTCGTGTACACTGATGCTAGAGAATAATCAATTCTAGTTGAAGTAGGATTTTATCATTAATGATAAATCTGCTAACTAGATATACTCAGCTAAGAGCATTTTGCAATACATATTAAAGAATGAGAATACTTTACATTTTAAGAAACTGTAAAGATGACTGTCTCAGATAGGTATGTTGCTGACATTAAATACCTCATAAATTTATGAAATATACATACGACACTCATCATAGCGTTCAAATTCTTCACAAATTTATGAATTTGAAACAAGTATTCAGAAAGTTTACTCAGATGACTATTTAGTTGTCATGGACAGAAGGAGTTGAGGATGTTGAAAACATTAGAATTCAACTTACTAATTAGTCTTATGCAAATTTGTTTTTAATTTTTTGGATAATTAGGATTTTAAGACAATTTTTATTTTCTGATGAATAAAGATACTTGGTATTTGTTATTCATTCATATAATAATTGTAATCCTATATTTGCATGTTTAATTCTTGAATAATTTTAATTATTCTAAATATGTCCATTGTCGGTTAACAGTATGGGAGTATTGTTACATAAGACAAATGTGAGTGTTGGTTATATTCTTTGAATATATGGACGGTTCCCGCCAGACTCACATGTTATTCACAAGGGATGCATATAGAACACCCCAACCTTCGAATATTTACTTTTGGATCCTTAGTCATGAGTAAAATATCGAAAAAATGGTTAGTTTAGTCATTCTTAGATTTGAGAATACAAACAAGTTCTGGTATGTGTGGATATCACTTTTTAATTCTAAGTCAAACGCTAACCTGAAAATGGTAGTTATAAAGACTATTATTGAAAGTGATGTGAAGCAGCATTCACAACACTTGTATTCAACAAAGAATTTGTTCCTCCACTTGATGTGCAGTATGATACCATTGGCGCCTCTCCAGAATTAATCAGATAACCACCCAAAGGGTAATCCAAGATGATTCTTGATTACATTTAGTATATCTGAATTAAGTTCTATAACGAGAATCTAAATGGTTAAACTATATGGAATGAGGTAGGATCTATATCCATGGTTTAACGATATCTGAACAAAGGGATGATTATAGCAAGAGATACATAACCATGCTACTGAGAATGTTTTTGAAACTTGATCTCAGACATTTCTAGTTTTAACAACGAATGTGAGTGTTGCTAGACGTTTCCGTCGTTAGTATATGGGCAGTCTGCTACTCCAACTCCCAAGTGGGAGCTATTGGAATGTGGTAGTTAGATTATCTCAATACGACTAGAAATGTGTGAGCCTATTGGGGGCACACACGTTAAGGAACGAGAGTACTTAATTATGTATTTGATATATATAACTCGTTTATATTTATTAAATATATAATATGTTTCACGAAATATATTTAAACGGTCGTTAGTTTTCGTTAGACGCTTAACTAACTTTATATATCCGTTAAATAAAAAAGAGAATGGCTTAAATGGTCGAAACGGAAACTCTTGTCCTCCTCCCAAAAATGACAGATTTTGAAGGATTCTAGAAAAGGATTTATGTGCAAATTATAGTGATAATAATGAGTGTTAAGGATAAGATAGAAGAGTTGTGATAAGCTAAAGGCTTGAAGATTATCTTTAAGGTTTTAGAGTTTATCTACGACTAGGGTTGAGGTGCTATATAAACACCCCATACCTCTTCTCATTTACTTGTCCCACACAAATAATATATGACACATATCACACAACAAAACCACTAATTGGTTTTTGTCCCTTTCATATGTTCGACTATATGAAAACAATTAAAACATATGATTGTTTTAGGTTGACTTTTCCCAAGCGTTGAAAGTAAATGACAACAGGAACATTAATTCTTGTGTTGTCTACTTTTCCCTTCTGTTCATACTTATTTATATTCATTCGATTAATATACTCTATTAGTTCGATTTGAATTAAAATAAATAATAACAAACACTTGTTGTTTCATGGTAATATATCGTGAAGTAACGACTAGTATCGTGACGTATTTGTTTGACGTGTTGTGTGAGCAACCAAAAGGTGATAACTTAACCACTTTGTTTCATTAGCATTTGATTCTTAAGAGGTTAGATTTTTATTACCCTTTTGTTTATTAATTGTGTGTTAATCATATGCGCCTTACTTGATCCGTATCCGCTGCGTACTCGTAGTTGTTAATCATAGTTATTTAAATTCCAACACATCTTTCATTAAGTTTCCCGACAAAAGCTAGTTGCATTCTTTTCCGGATATCCCCAACTCGCCCATGTTTCCTTTGTGGCACTTGTCACAGATTTGGTACACCGGATTTTGAATCTTTTAAGGACAATTTTGGATAACATGACATGCTGGTGATTTGTGCCCAACACATTTGAAGGTCTGGATTTATTTAGTTATCAGGTTGTTCGATTTATTCGGTTCGGTTAATTTGGTTAAAATAAATTTTTGGGGAAAATTGAAAACCGAAACGAACCGAACCTAATTTGGATTAACCAAACCGAAAACCGAATTTAAGTTTGATTTGATTTTCGAATTGACCCAAATAACTCGAATTACATTATTTATATATTAAAAATTTTAATTATATAAATTTGTGGCAAAAAAAAAAAAATTGTTTCAAGCTTCAAAACTATTTTATTGATATTAGATAATAATAAAGTTGTCATTTATGTATGTAAATATATTTTTTTTTTATATGAACGGTTCGGTTAACATTTTGCCAAACCATATTCAAACCGAAAACCAAACATCTAGTTTGGTTCGGTTACATATTTCATGTTGTACCCGAATTGTGAGCACCCTTATTGGGAGGGGTTCTACATGGATTATGTAAAGAAGCAAATGGGGTATGATCGAGTTTGTGTTGTTTGCCCACTACTTCCCGATGAATATGGCCCTGTGGTGGAGCAAATGCAGTGCCACCCGATGACTTGCTCAAGCGGTTGGACAAGAAACTTGACCAGTTAGGTGTTGGAACATGAATTAGTAAGGGGGGACCCGAAAGTGTTCCTGACTCAGTTGGGTTGGCTTGGCTTGGCTGCTGAATGAGTCATTGAGCGACAATAGGGATTTGGACACATTCGCCAAGCTTCAATCCGATTTCTAATATCGTTAGCAAATATGTCTACGTGCTCAAAGTTCAAGCAAAGTTTAAATGAAGCCCTTGTACTTTCTCTTGGAACGTTTAAAACGGTCACGTTCATAGCTCTACATAACTGATAGCAAACACAAGTAATAATGAAGATAAAACTCACATTGCTATGAACTATCTATCACAAGCTTTGATGAAACTCTTGTGCCAATGAGTATAATAAGTATCATAGCAGAATCATACTTTGACGTACTTATTCGGTTGTGATTTCGGAACAGTTAGAAAAATGTTTCGCACATAGTACATCGAGGAAACCCTTTCCGCCTGATTCTGCCCCCAAAGAGACATAGCATAACACCTCTAACTAATGGGAGAACAATTGATGACCTGAGTTTCATCTCAGATATAGTCGCAACTGGCTGAAATTCGTAACGTATGAACTCATGAGATGAAACCAAACAAACTAGCTAGACGTGTGAATCACCGTTGGTTACATGCCCCACCAAGGATCACCGTTATATCAACTTATTATGGAAACTTCAATTTTGATGCAAGTGTATCCATACGACCCTTCCTAATTACATAATCTTAAATTAGCTACACTCTTAAGTAGTGAACTCATGAGATGAAACCAAACTTAGCTACGTCGTTGCAATCACCGTGTTACATGCACGTTATATCAACTTATTATGGAAAACTTCAATTTTGATGCAAAAAATACCAAGTATAGCAATTTCGACCACTTTACTTATCTAGTTACCTTCTAGATCACAGTATTCATTATCATCTATCTAGTTTAAATAAAAACATCACTTCACTTATGTAGTTTCGTATCAAAACAAGTGAGACAGAGAATAGATGATAAATACATCCAAAATACCATAACCAAAGAGCTTCAGAAAGTCAAAGTCAAACCATAAAGCATAAAGTCAAAGTCAAACTCTCAGTATCTAGTCTAGTCATGGATGATGGAGTGTAACAAAATCGAAGCCTCATCCGCCGGTGGAGCTGTAGCCGGAGCCGTAGCTGGAACTGTGTCCTCTGCATTTTTATACAAAGTCAACAAAATGATTAATTCGTTAAAAAAAATGATTAATACTTTTAGAGCCCGTTTGTTTCACCACTGTTTCACCACTTTGGAATGGGTTTGCATTTGACAAGACGTTAAACATTTGTTTGGTGTCTTTATTTGGTTTAGCTTTGAGGTAATTATTACAAAAATTACAAGGTTTTGTAAAAAATATCTTGCTAGGTGACTTTGATGGGATTAAGATAAAGAGTTAATTCTCTTTTTTCCCCAAAAGATTTTGGTGTATGCAACTTTTGCCTTAAAAAACAGTGTGTTCCTCAAATGCTTCAGAGCGACCTAATTAAAAATTATTAAAAGTATAAACAAAAAATAATTTTTGTACTTTTTTTTACTTTAAAATTGTACTTTTTTTTACTTTTAATAATTTTTAATTAAGTCGCTCCAGGGCATTTAAGGAAGACTTTTTTTTAGGCAAAAGGTGCATACACCAAAATCTTTTGGGGGCAAAAAGAGAATTAGCTATAAGATAAAAGTGTGGAACACATTTTTCTTTCTCACTATATCTATCATATAAAATTATTTGTTTTATTTTTTACCTTTACATCAAAATATAAAACCAATTTATTTTTTATACAATTTAATATATAAACCTATTTTTTCTATACATCAAATTTAAACCTAAATTCGAATTCAAATTTAAATCAAAATCCTAATTATAATTCTAAACTCATCTACAAACCAAATGAGCCTTTATAGTTAACTTTAGGATAGGCAAAAGAAAAAAAATATATATTAACAGTTTGATCACACAGAAATAGTTAAAAGACATCTAAAATCAAGAAGTTCAATAAATATTGCATACCTTTAATCATGGGGGTGATTTGCACACTCCACTTATTGATTGGTACACTCAAAATATGTGTGTGTTGTCATTTATACCCTTTGTATTTGTGTCTTGATTTACACACTCCACTAAGTAATTTAGGGGTATAAATGACAACATACACACATTTTAAGTGTGTCAATCAATAAATGAAATGTGCAAATCACCTCCCTTTAATCATCTTCAAATACTTTTTTGACGAGTGGATAGGAAGAACATTTAGTTAGGGCGGCTGTAGATATGTGTCAAAGGTTCTTAGCTTTTGATCGTATGATCTTTACTTTCAAATATACATTTTTAAGATAAGCATGCAAAAATAAGCCAATAACAAGATACAATTTGGATTCACAAAGTAACAATGTCAAATCCCTTATAATTCAAATCCCTTATAATTAAACTAGCATCGTACCCACGCAATGCGACGGCGGGTACCCAATAACTATTTATGTGACGAACAAATGTTACATTCTTACTCATCAAGTTTGTATTCAAATTAAAGTTAGCTAATATAAAATAAACATATTAAAAATGGAAAAAAAAACTAAAAATATATAAAAATTAATGTTGAATTAAAGAGCACAACATTTTAAAATATACAGTGAAATTAAATCATAAACAAATAAATATATAAAAATATATTTCGATTTAGAAGTAAAAAATAATTTTTTAATTAAAAACTGACGTATGTAATTTTAAGATGTGATTTCTTAAAATAAGATGTATCGTCAAAATTGCATATTCTTATCTTAATATTACGGATTTAAAGATAATATTTTTATAACAATCAAGTTATAAAGTTTGAATTTTTAAAACTTTTAAAAAAATAAATATCCTAAATGCATTATAAGGTAATAGATAGATAAGTAAAAGTGTAAGAATTAACGAAAGAAATACCCGAAAGAGTTCTAGGCAACTTAGACACAATGTTATCAACCACTTCAGCACCACCATCTTCCACCACCTCACCACCATCCTTATCCACCACCTCATCGCCACCACCATTACTGCGAAAAATACCCGAAATCAAATTATTAATAACTCCACCACCACCATTCTCTCCACCAGAAACATGGCCATTTTTATCCGATTCGGGCTCAAAAACATGCTCACGTGGCTCACTTGCTCTAGGACTAACCAAATTATTAATAAGTTGATTAAACAACCCACCACCACTATTAGGAGTAGGGCTAGGGCTAAGACTATCTTTTTCCTCCTCATATTTAACACCATTTATCATTTCATCACCACTATATTCCTCGATAATAACCATCCCACTTGGCTTCTTTTCAAGTCTTCCAATCTTACCATTGTCATCTTCTCTTCCTCTTTTATTACTACCAAGACTAATCCTCTCATCATCAAACACACCACCCTCCATCCTTAACAACACAAATGATGAACACTTAAATTTACGTTAATAAAACAAGAACTAGAAAATATATGTTTTGTTTTTGGTAAGTATAGTTATGAGTGATGCTTTGGAGTAATATAATATAATGGTGTGAAGATGTGTGCATGGTGACACGTGCTATGCAGGTGTTGTCCCCTAAAGATGCTTTACCCAAAGTGAATGTGACACGTTGTGATGTTAAATGCAATATGGTCGGTTGGTTCGTTGTATGGATAAAGGGTTTTACTCATTTTGTCAGCACCCTTTACTTTTGTTAAATTTTGTAACCGACTTTCAGAATAGTACAACTTTCTTTTTGGATAAACAATTTCTTCTTTCTCCTTTAACAAGGGATAATACCATTGGATATAGAAATATACTATTAATAGATTGGCTTATGATATATGTACCCTCCTAAATCACCATTTGTATTCCCTCGGGTTTTTTTTTGTTTTTTTTTTGTATTTTATTTTTTTTTGTATTTTTATAATTTTGTATATGTTATAAAACTGTGACACGGAAAAAACGGAACGAAAAATATAAAGTTTAACAGGTCAAAAGTATGAAACTGTCAAAAATTACGGAACAGAAACTGATAAAAACTGCGTTGCACTGTAAAAAGGGGGTACAAAAGAAATTTTTTGTATCTTTTGGACACTATTCATGGGCCAGGGGGATACCAATAGGGGTATCCTAATAGATTTTTATAGAGGTTAAAATAAATTAAATGGGTAAATGGTCATCTATCTTTTCAACCACTATTAAAACACAAAAAACACATAGCAGATTTTTTTTCTATTAATAAAATAAGTAAAACTGTGAGAAAAAAATATAAAATAAAAACCATAAAGTCAAAATAGTAGAAAACAAAATATACCGAACAAAAAACATTGAACACTGTCTTGTCCTGCCAATAAGTGATGTGGGTGGTGTCTAAACCACATGACCCATTTCAAAACACAACACGAGGAAATGAGAATAAGAACCAGATCAAGTATTTATTTATTTATTTATTTATTCATACCTATCCTATAGAGCGTTACATGTCATGCCAAAATTTTCTAAGCTCATTAGTACTATCCTATAGAGCGTTACATGTCATGCCAAAATTTCCTAAGCTCATTAGTACTATCCTATAGAGCGTTACATGTCATGCCAAAATTTCCTAAGCCCATTATCATATATACTAAAAGCCAATGTACAGTAGCTACAGTGTAGCTACAGTAGCTACTGTACTACAGTGATGGCCCAAAAAAATTATCATATATACTAACCTGTTTTATATAGTCCAGCCCATTGTGCCCAATTTTTTTTCTTTTATCCGATTGGTTCTATATACGTGATTGGTGTTTCCAGATAATTCTTGGTCGAGTCTTTTAGTTGCTCATCTTCTACATTCCACAAATCCACAAATTACCACAAATCTAAAACCTACCAAGATTAACAAATAATACCCAATTCCTTTAATTTTTTTTTTGCTTATATTCCGCCACAACTGTGAATCATTCGGCGAGTTACTTCAACCCCAAGGTCTCGTATTTTCACCTTCATGTTGTATTTGCTTTTTATTTTTTAATAACATTGTGGTTTGGTTTTGTTTCATATTTTTTGTAGATTAAAAGCTGGAGACATAAGATGTTACACATGTGAATATTGTGGAATGGTTCGGTCTAAGAAAACCATCGTCAATGTTCACATTCAATCTCATCACAAGGTACTTAAGAATTTAAAGGTTGCTAAATGTGTGCATAAGTACTTTAGAATAAGTAATCCCAGAAATTTAGTAGCATATTGTATTGTGAACAGTTTATTACTTTGGATGTGCTTATGTAAAAGAGGCTATAGCCAGCTTATGGCTTATTTGGTTTTGGCCTTATGTTTCATAAACTCACTTTCTGTCGTCGGCTTATGGCTTATTTGGTTTTGGGCTTATGTTTCATAACTCACTTTCTGTCGCTTATTTTGAAAATTTTCGGCTAATATAAGCTTATTATGCCGAAAAGTTTCAAAATAAGCCACAAAAACTGAGCTTATGAAACATTATCCCAAAATCAAGTAAGGCATAAGCCACCTATATAAGCCGAAACAAACACCCCCTAAACACAAGCTAGAGCCCAATTTATCAAATCTAAAAGGATACAATTTAAGGTTGTGTTTTATTTTTTATTTTTAGATTCTATTTAGCGTAGAGTAGTAGTAAGTTGCAGCTTTTTACAAATTTGAGCTGTAAACCGCTACTTTTTACATAACTGGAAATCCATTAAAGTTACGTCTAAGTTTTTGCATGAGGACACGCAAGTTTCTTATTACAAATTAGATTATGTACATTCGTTGCAATTATTTTCATAAGTGCATGGCTAAGATAGATAAATTATTTAGTGAGTTGAAGAAACTATAAGCAATTTGTTATGGGTGGTATATTGTCAGAGAATGAATTTTAGGCTTGATTAAATATCCTTGCAGAAACTTGATTATATGTTTTATTGTTGGTAATTTTTATGTCAAACAGCTATGTAAAACTTAAATGCCAATGTAGGCTGGTAGTACTTTACAAACAGCGAATATTGAAGAAAATCATTAACTGCTCTTCGAACTTAAATGTCAGTTCATTCGGGTATTGATGCATGGTTTACGAATAGCGAATACGAATTGGGATGGTTAGATTTAACTATTCAACAACCCCAAAATATGAGAGACTACTAATTGATACATGTGTGCTTTGGAAATTATATTGTATATGAATTAAGTATACTTGTTGGTATAAAAAGACTTCTTAGTGTTGTTGAAGTTACTACTGCTGGTTATGATTTTTACTGTTGGTGAAGACTGAGGAAAATATTCTAAGTGATTAATACTGCTAGTGCAAAAGTTAAGACTGCTAGTGGAAGTTACTGTTGCTCAAGAAGTTCGAGGAAAATATACTGAATGGTTACTACTGCTGATGTAAAGTTACTGTTGTTAGTATAAAGTTAATGCTGCTGAGAAAGTTAATACTGTTGGTTATAAGTTAGTAATGTTAGATCAAGTTAGTACTGCTTATGTGATATGGATGAGATATTTTTGTAATAGATACGTATAAGTTATTTGATTAGAAGATCATGATAATTCAGGAATATATTGTAAACCCAGTAGGACTCCTTGGTGTATAAAAGGAGGTCCTAGGGTATTAGGTTAGATATATCTCATATCTCTCATACATCTCTTATCATAGTTTAACCTAAGTCGATTAGCTTCAAGGTTTTGTAACCCTAACACTATTAAGAGTGTTCGTATTATATTGAGGCTGAAAGTTTGGTAAACTGTTTGTTATTGATCTTATTCATTACTGTTTCATTGAAATTCTTCTTAGTATCATTGACTAGATTCCGCATAGTCTTTGATATTCACAATCAAAGTTTCTATCATAGTTGTTTTGAATTTATTCAATACAACTTAGCCTTATACAAGCTAAGCAAGATCTATTCTATTGGGATCAACAAGTGGTATCAGAGCTTGTGAGAAGCTTTGAATAAGAAGAACCTTTACTACACACAAGATCTACTTTTTCAAGAAGCAATGGATTCTCAATCTACTCAAACCATCAAGCTACCCATACTCCAACCTGGTGAGTATGATCTCTGGAAGATGAGGATGGAGCAGTACCTACAGTGCATTGATTACACTCTATGGGAGATCGTAGAAAATGGTAATGCACCCATAGTAACAAAAACTGTTGATGGTAAGGAGACTGTTATCCCTCCTACAAGTGTTGAAGAGAAGGCACAAAGAAGGGCAGAGTTGAAGGCAAGAAGCACTTTGTTGATGGCCTTACCTAATGAGCATCAATTAAAGTTAACCTCATACAAGGATGCTAAGACACTGATGCAGGCTATTGAGAACAAATTTGGAGGTAATACTGCTACAAAGAAAACTGAAAAAAATCTTCTGAAGCAACAATATGAAAACTTTTCTGCATCTAGCACATAAGTGATTGAGCAAACATATGAAAGGCTTTAAAAGCTAATTAGTCAACTGGAGATGCATGGTGAAGTTATCCCTCAAGAAGACATCAATCAGAAGTTCTTGAGAAGTTTATCACAAGAATGGACTATACATACTATTGTGTGGAGGAACAAACCAGAGATTGAGACATTGAGTTTGGTTGACCTCTTCAACAATCTGAAGGCTTATGAATCAGAGGTTAAGGGGACATCTAGCTCAACCACAAACTCACACAATGTAGCCTTTCTGTCCTCTAGCAGCACTAACAGTGCAACTAGAGCAGTTAATACTACTTAGGATGTTAATACTGCTAGCGCTCAGGGTGCTGCTGATAGCTCAACAACGGTTAGAAATTTGAGTGATGCTGTGATTTATTCCTTCTTTGCTAGCCAACCATGTATTTCACAGCTAGATAATGAAGATCTATAACAAATCAATCCTAATGATCTAGAAGAGATGGATTTGAGGTGGAACATTGCTATGCTGACTATGAGGGTAAGAAGATTCCTGAAGAATACTAGAAGGAAGCTGGACATGGCCAACCAAGAAAGAATTGGGTTTGACAAGTCCAAGGTAGAGTGTTTCAACTGCCACAAGAGAGGACACTTTGCAAAGGAGTGCAGGGCACCCAAGAATCAAGACAGCAGGAACAGAGAGCCTACCAGAAGGACTGTGCCAGATGAGGAAACTACTTTAAATGCCTTAGTGTCTCAGTGTAATGGCTTTGGCTATGATTGGAGTGATCAAGCAGAAGAAGGTCCAACCAATTTTGCTCTCATGGCTTATTCTTCAACAAGTTGAGTGTGAACTCCACAACTTTCATACAATTTCCATCTCAGCAATTTCTAATCCAGTTGATTCATCCATAGTTCATCTTTTTTAAACTGGGTCAAATACACCATAGATTCGTCCCCAAAGCAATAAATCATTCCTTTAAAGAGGATGATCTTTAAACCTTTCTTGAACTAACCTGTATAGATCATTCAAGTCTTGCCTGTCAAGTCTTCTTAAGAGGCATGCAGAGTTCTCATGATAGCTTAAACTTCCATCAGCCCTGGTTAATTTGTAAACATACATGTCTTTTGCTTCCATCTTTCCTAGCAACTGATATTCCCAATTCACAATAGGAAATTTTCTAGATAGTGGCTCATAGTCCACTTCATTGTCATAATTAGAAATTATCTTTAAACTTAACCCAAGTTCTTCCTTCTCCTTCTCATACTTTGCTGCTTCTTCTTCTGTAACATCCTTTGCAGATTTCATACTTTTGGTTTCTTGGGTGACTTCTGTGTTGCATATGATCCTGCAACTCTTTTTAATCTTTTACCTGGCTTCTGAGCTTCTTCCTCTGCATCCATTGGTGTAAAATCTTGAATCCTCTTTTGCTGTCTTTCATACAACCCTTAGATTTCTTCATAAGTGATAAGCTTCTCATGACATTGTACAAGCCACTACTATCCCATGGTACAAGTCGAGATAAAAGGGCTAAGCAAGTTAAGCTTCAAAACTAGATCGCGACTAATATGGAATGAGGTTAAAAGTCATTATTTTGTCAAAAGATCATTTGTTAAAGGTGGTCTAATAATGGCGGATACAAGGAAAGCGCGACACTTGAGCACCTATAATAAGTTCAAAAATAAAGAGAAGAAGAAACACGTCTGGTCTACAACGATTCCTCCAGATGAACTCGAGGTCGAGTTCTTTTCAAGAAAGGGAGAATAATGGGGAACGAAAATACAATAAAAGAATGTTCTAGCATATTAAGATTAGTATTAGATTTGGTTTAGGATTTATTTCTATATTTATGCATTATCTTTTAATCAATTAGGAATATTTAGGAATTATCCAAGAGTTTTCCTAGATATAGTTGTTTTAGGATTGTTAGCCTATAAAAACTAAATTCCAGCATATTGTAATTGAATTCAATCAATATTATTCAGATTTCTTTTATACGTGTTTTCATGTTTTATCCTTCTGTTCCTATGTGAACTAGAAACTGGCCTAGGTTTCTTGGCATTTGCCATTAACTTGTTCATTAGCGTTGGCTATGAACGAATCTACCTTCCGTTGTCCTACATCAGATGGAATTTAGTTTATATAGGCTAAAATTTTAATTACAATATGCTGGAATCAAGTCCTAAAGCCCTTCATTGGAAAATTTCTCGTTATGTACTTTGATGATATCCTTATCTATAGCAACACTGAGGATGAGCATTTAAACCACCTACGAGAAGTCCTTAAGGTTTTGCAAGAACATCAGTTATTTGTAAACCTCAAGAAGTGTAGCTTCATGACGCACAAGCTACTTTTCTTAGGATTCGTGGTTAGTGTTGATGGTATCCATGTAGATGATGAGAAGATTAAAGTCATACAAGAATGGCCTACACCTCAGACAATTGGTGATGTTCGAAGTTTTCATGGTTTGGCAACATTATATCGTCGCTTTATTCGGAATTTTAGTACAATCATGGCTCCAATCACCGAATGCCTAAAGAAAGGGCGTTTTTATTGGGGTGACGACGCCGCTAAGAGCTTCTCACTAATTAAACAAAAACTCACATCAGCTCCTGTTCTTGTTTTGCCCAACTTTCAAAAACCATTTGAGTTAGAGACTGATGCTTCCATCATTAGTGTTGGAGCAGTTTTGTCACAAGAAGGGCGTCCAGTAGCATTCTTTAGTGCGAAACTTACTGAAGCTCGAAGGAAGTGGACCACCTATGAGCTTGAATTTTATGCTATTGTACGGGCTGTTAAGCATTGGGAGCAATATCTTTTCCAGCAAGAATTTGTGCTTCAAACTGACCATGAAGCATTGAAATATTTCAATAGCCAAAAGTCGATTAGTCGTATACATGCTCGTTGGATGGAATATTTGCAACAATTTACCTTTGTCATAAAGTACAAAGCAGGCACTAAGAATAAGGTGGCAGATGCTTTAAGTCGACGAGCAACTTTACTTACAACCATAGGAACTGAAGTTATTGGTTTCGATTGTTTGAAGGATTTGTACGCATCAGATGAAGACTTTTCTGAAGTATGGAAACAAAACGAAATAGGTATTCCAGGTGGGTTATATCTTGTTCAAAATGGATTTTTATTCTTTAAAGATCGGTTGTGCATACCTTGAGGGTCCCTTAGAGAGCACTTAATTCAAGAACTTCATGGGGGAGGTCTTGGTGGCCACCTCGGTAGAGACAAAACCATTAAGTTGGTTGAAGAACGCTATCATTGGCCACAAATCAAGAGAGATGTGAATAAATTTGTTAAAAAGTGTTACATATGTCAAATCAACAAAGGTCATACTCAAAACACCAGTTTATACACTCCTCTGCCAATTCCCGAAGCTCCATGGGAGGATATATCCATGGATTTTGTTTTAGGATTACCATGTACACAAAGATCTTCTGATTCAGTATTCGTGGTGGTTGATCATTTTTAAAAAATGGCTCATTTTCTTCCTTACAAGAAAACATCAGACGCGTCACATATCGCTGGAATTTTCTTTCGGGAAGTAGTTCGGCTTTATAGGGTGCCAAAGACTATTACTTCCGATAGAGACACTAAATTGTTGTCCCACTTTTGGTGCACTTTATGGCGACTTTTTGAGACTGGCTTGCAATATAGCAGCTCATTCCACCCCTAAACTGATGGGCAAACGGAAGTTGTCAACAAGACTATGGTGAACATCACTCGATGCATGTGTAGTGATCGCCCAAAACAATGAGATCTTTGATTAGCTCCTGCTGAATTTTCTTACAATAACATGGTCAATCGTTCAACGGGTAAAACATCGTTTTCTGTTGTGTACCAGAAGCCGCCAAACCACACACTTGATTTGGTTCCTTTACCAAAAATTCCAGGTTACAACATTGCTGCCGAGAATTTTGCTGAAAAGATTGAAGCTATTCAAGCTGATGTCCGACTCAAACTTAAAGCTTCTAATACTAAATATAAGGAGGACAGGGACAAGCATCGCATGACCAAGATTTATGCAGAAGGTGATCTTGTTATGGTACATTTACGAAAAGAACGCTTTCCAGTAGGCACATACAACAAGTTAAAGAGGAAAAAGATTGGTCCTTATCGAATTTTGAATAAAATCAATGACAATGCCTATGTAGTTGACTTACCTAAGGACATGGCAATCTCCAACACCTTCAACGTTTTAGATTTGGTTGACTATCATTCTACTGATGAACATCTTTATCCTAGCGAGAACTCGAGGTCGAGTCCTTTTTAAGTGGGAGAGAATGATGAAGGAGATAATTTGGAAAGAGATTAAGATTTAGAGAACAAGAAAATCCAAGTAAATCTGGAAAGGAATCCAAGTAAATCTGGAAAAGATTATTACTTGGTAAACAAGGATTTTCGTAAGTTATCTTTATTTTATTAATTAGGAAACTTTTAATTTTAGTTGGTTTAGGATTATGATTCTAGGTCTATATAAATCGCGCTCCAGCGTTCTGTATTCATTCAGTTTTATTAATAAATCTCAAATTCAACTTTTGTTCTTCTCTATTCGTGAAGTCAAGAAAACATTAGGTTATTTGCGTCTACAAATTCTCCAGTTCACTAGCGTTTGCTGTGAACTAATCAAAAAGCCTTCCACTGTCCTACATCAACACTTTGCAAGGAAGTGCAGGGCACCTAGGAATCAAGATAGCAAGAACAAGGAACCTATCAGAAGGACTGTGCTAATTGAGGAAACTACTTCAAATGCCTTAGTGTCTTAGTATGATGAATTTGGCTATGATTGGAGTGACCAAGCAGAAGAAGGTCCAACCAATTTTGATCTCATGGCTTATTCTTCAACAAGTTCAAGTTCTTCTACAAACTCTGAGGTATCTAATGACTCAAATTGTTGTTCATCTTGTTTAAAATGTGTAAAAGATCTAAAAGAACAAAATGAACAATTAGTTAAAGACTTAAGAACAACTAGGATAAGTGTTGTCTCTTATAAAACTGGTTTAGAATATGTAGAAGCTAGACTATTAGTCTTTAAGAAAAACGAGTCTATGTATGCGAAAGATATAAAACTCTTAAAACATGAAATCTATTTAAGAGATTTAGATATAATATAGCTTAAAAGGAAGTTAGAGTTGTCTACAAAAGAAAAAGATAAGGTTCAACTTACAGTACAAAAATTTGAAAATTCATCAAAAAAACCTAAGTAAACTTCTAGACAGACAGATAATGGATAAGTGTAAAACAGGATTAGGGTATAATGTTATCCTACCTCCCTATACTGGGAATTTTATGCCACCAAAATCTGATTTAGTTTATCTTAGTCTAGATGATTTTGTTGATGTGAATGAGTCTGTAGTTGAAAAGCCTACTGTTGAGACTAATGAACTTGAGACTGCTAGAAAATAAAATGGAGCCCCAATTATTGAGGATTGGGTATCTGATAGTGATGAAGAAAATGTTCCTAAGGTTAAAACAGTTAATATGTTTAATAAATCTAGTTTTGCTAAGATAAACTTTGTTAAGTCTACTGAGCAAGTAAAATCTCCTAGGAAAACATCAGTTGATAAAAATCAACATTTGCAGTTCCTTTAAGGTTTCCATAACATAATTTTTATTTTTCAACTAGATTTAACTGTCCTAAGAGTGGGGCTTCCTACTTTATTCTTAGAGTACTACTTGGTGCTTTGTTGAATCTTAATCTTTCTTTGGTATTGCCTGACAGCTGAGATCGCTAGCACTCATAGATTAGGTTTTTACTCCTGTAGAAGACAACATTACGTTTGTTAGATGAAGGAAGCTTGTTTCTAGTGGTTGTGTTTCCTGAGATTTAACAGGGCTCAGTGAATCTAACTCTTTGTCATTATCTTTTGGGGGTCACAGCCACTAATTTGTCACTTGAATTGTTGATGCTAGGGCAGGTTTTGTCTGATTATTATAAGCAACTCTTGAATTCGTTTGAGTATACCATATAAGTAGAGAGTCAAGTGAATATCATTTTGAGGGTTTTGTGATTTTCCTTGTTCCCTATTTCCCTAAGAATTGCGCAGCATGTTCCTGGAGTGTGCCTAAGGTTAGTTAGCGTGAGTCTTCCTATTGTCATAACACTTTAGCTTAATAGGTTCCATACCAATCTTAAGCAATTCTGGAGTAATAGTGTGTTGTAACAACATAATCAGCAAATAAATTTTCCTTTAAGTTTCCTTAATTCAATCTTTAAGAGCTTTAATGAACCAAATCTTTTCTTGAAGACATTATCAATTAAATCAAGCGATTTCCACAGACTTTTAATTAACTTGATTAACTAAAGCAATCACACTGTTCTTTTGAAATCGAATATTGTTGGTTTGATCGAGTCCAAAAAGTTGCTTATAGGACCTGTTTCAAATGTTTTTCTTAGCAATAAGCTTTGACACCCAATGATCCAATTCAATATTTATCTTTTTTAAATCTCTCTGTGTCCTTTTTGAGTTTCCACATACATATTTCCCACTTAATTATTTATATTCTCTCTTTTCAAACGTACTTATACCGTGTTCGTTTCACTTGCGACTGAGCTTGTCAATTCCATTAATTCAAAGTTATGATCAAAATTTGGAGCACTTTGATTTGTGGAAACAGAATTGTCCCTTTGAAAAATTCCTGAGTTAAGTTGATGTATCACTTCAAAGAGATGCAATATATTATCAAGAGTTTGTATAACTACTGAAACAGTTTATCATAAGTCTCTTTTTTATGATAATCCTTATTTGTTAAGAATCTCGTCTAAAAGTTTGAGACACTTATAATCATGCCACATTCACAGAAGCATTATCCTAGTAGAATTCAAATTAATAGTCTTCACTATATCTTTGTTGATGACTTGTTCCAAGAGTCGTTCATTTTCATTTAAAACTTGATATCATTTTCAACTCAAATGTTTTTTTTGACGGCTAAAAACGATGTTGTTCCACACCTGTTCCATTTGACATGAAAATACATTTTTTGGACCATGTTCAGAAATCATGACAACAATTAAATATTGATCAAATGTATTGAATATTCCTATCAGAGCTTTTACAAATGGAATTATTTCATCCCTAAAACAAAAGCTTTTGTAATAGTCTAAAAATAGTCAGAGAAAAATAATAGATGTGATGAATGGGGTTTTATAACCCCATGAGAGCACATCAGTGATGGCTTGGGTCGCGTAAGGTTCTTTTTCTTTGACAAGACACATCAAAAACCAGCATGTATGGTGTTTAAGAATCTCTTCAAACTCGAATTTAACCAATCTGACTTTAGGAATTTCATTTTGGAACTCATCTTTTGGCGTTCTACAAGAAGGACTATGATCTGAAGGAATTCATGTTTAGAATATCTGAGACCATAAAAAGGCTTGTTCAGACAGATAAACCAGTGTTGTGGAACAAATCATGTTTTTTTTTCAAAATCTTGAGAATGTTGTTGAGAACAGCATAAACAACCTAAGGGTGGTGTGGAAATTAAACTTTCATTTCTAAAATACCTGCCATTGGATCACTATGAGGTTTTAAAAAACAAAGCAATTTTGAACAAAACTCAACCCGAAATAAGAACTCTCTGACCTCATCAATAATAAGCATACTAAAGGGTCTTCTCTCATACTTTCTTCTAGTCAGAATTCATAAAACGCACTTATGTTCTTCTCACATTAATTATTAATTAACATTAAGACCATCATAAAGCTTTGGTTCCGGGCACCAACATCACCATCCCACTACGACAACTACTACAACTCTTTTTGCTGAGAATCATAACATGAACCAACTACTGTCTCTCTATGCTTAACTTTATCCAACTAACTGCTGCTGTGCAGAGGCATGTCACTTTCAAGAACGAAAGGAATTTCTTGAATAACCATAGAGATTGTTTAGTGGAATGAGAGACATATACTTCAGATAGAAAAACTGTGGTTATTGGTTAGGTCAACAATAAAAACTATATTTTGTGCTTATTGATTACTCTGTATATAAACAATATTCATATCTAGCTGTTTGTAGATCTCTTTTTGTTTTTCCTAAAGACAAAGGAATTTTACTCTATTCCAATGTTGTCATAGATTCTTTATTTTTCATCTTTTTTTTTTTTATTTTTTTTTTTTTTTTTTGTTTTTTTTTTTCAGTTTTTTAATTTTTTTTTTTAGTTTTTTTTTTATTTTTCTTTTTTTTTATTTGTATTTTTTTTTTTTTCAATTTTTCCTCCTCCCCCCTTTTTTACTTTTTTTTTTTGTTTCTTTTTTTTTTTTTTTTTTTATTCCTATATTTTTTCCTAAAAAAAAAAAAAAAAAAAAATCATATTTTTTTTTTTTTCTAAAAAAAAATCATCCCTTATA
Source organism: Tanacetum coccineum (assembly GCA_026074375.1). Classification (NCBI taxonomy): domain Eukaryota; kingdom Viridiplantae; phylum Streptophyta; class Magnoliopsida; order Asterales; family Asteraceae; genus Tanacetum; species Tanacetum coccineum. Next base: position 34,666 of record BQNB010008412.1, read on the forward strand.
CTACCCCAACAAATCCCCATAGCGAAAATGCCAAACTCAAGACCAATACCAACCCAAAAACCCCATAACAGCGACTAGGAGTGTAAGAAAAGAGAAACAAAAAAAACCCCCCTACCACACCACCGCCAAACCCCACCCTACCTCTTGCCCCCCCCCTAACACCCCCCGCCACAAACCCACACCCTACGCTATACTCCCCTCGTGCACAGCCCACACTCCAAACACCCCGTACCTGTCACAAATAACCCACCGTATTATCTAGATGAATATTCTTTACAAAACACCAATCACACATAACACCCCTAAATCCACATTACAAACCCAAAAAACAAACCCCCCATCATATATAACAAAAAACCTAAACAACACCCCACCCCCCAACCAAGAATACCAAGGAACAAAAATTAAGAATACCAACAAAGCTAGAACCAAATAGACAACCACCAAAACAAAACAAATAAACAAAAAAACAACACTTTTTGACCCTATCAAAAAATTTCACAAACTTACAACCATATATCTTATCAACACATAAATCATCAAAATTCAAGCACCACAGCAAATAAAGTATCATAGACCCTTTTATTGGTCTAGATTCAAACTTGGTGCATATTAATAACTTGGCTTTTTTCAGTTGTTCATCACTATCACAGATAATATCAGTGCATCTTGTTTGTGCAGGAATTATATTAGAATTCTGAACACTTGCCTATGTTGTGATTCCGTTAACATAAAAGAATAAGGAAGGATCTTGCTATCACTGGTTATTTAGTCTCTAAAGGTTCACAACACTCGGCACGATTTCGAAGACGCCCTAGCCTAGCACATCTTGATATAATCAATTGTTAACTAAAATTATTAGATAAGTACAGTCAACGAGAGCATCTAGAACCAAATGAGATAAATTCACCATGAGAGCAACTTTGGCAGTGTTGAGTTCAACACAATCAGAGTCATATGCATCCAAATCATCAGGGCTTTGATAAGCAGGCATTGTGAGTAATGAACCAAGTCTATGTGGCTATTACCTTCTGTAGTTTCCTGGATCTACAAAATTGTAAGTTCCTTCCTCATAGTAGAAATTTGAACCCATTTGCTTGAGCTTATACCAGCACGACTTTATCTTAAACCAATGAATCATCTCGATTCCTTTTACTTTAGTGCACTATTTGGAAAAGTGTCCTTGAATGACCCCATTGCAGTTGTAACAAATAACAGTCCTTTGTTTCCCAGAATTGCTTTCACTTGCTCCTGGAGTATAGGGTCCTAGTGTACCTGTAAGCAAAAGAAAATTTGTCTCTCCAGTACGTAAGTTGTAAAGTTACTCTTCCATCATTTAATGGTGAAGCTTTATTGCTTATAGGTTCTTTTGCGATGAATCCTAGTTGGTTGTTGGTAGTAGGATAAAGCGAGAGTGATGAAAAGCTGATAGGAATGACATCAGTATAGGGGGGGGGGTTGATTTGGCCACAATGGGTATCGTCACCATATTGCTTGTAGACAACTGGAACAGTTAGAACCTGAGTCTAGTTAGGGGAGAAATTCAGGTTATTGTTGTGGTATGGTTAACAATAGGAAACATATTCCAAATGTGATGGATGTGATGTTGGGTGGAGAATAAACGATGTTGGTGAACTGATGATTGATAATCGCATATTTGGAATGGAAAAAGTTTATTGAAAGAGGGTGTTAATGATTGATTGTTTGAGTATACACTGTTAACTAATAAATAAATTCCATATTATGGAGAACTGATAATAGTTAAACTTGTGGTTGAAATTAAAAGTAAGAGTTTTGATATGTATGAGTTCTGAAGAAGTTTGATAATGAGACCTAGGAACTTATACGTTGAAATCTGATTGGTTGGCAAACCAAAAGCAAGCAGATTTTTATGATGTTGCAATTCAACACATGGAAGATAGAACATACAAATGCATTAAAAAAAAAACCGGAAGACCCACATTTTGTAATTTTGCATAAAATTGCAAATTAAATTATTCTTTCACATGTTGTCCGTATCGTTCTCAAACCAAGAAAAATCATAGAAGGCTTACGCTGCGTCATGTCAAACATAATTAGTTGTGGTGCAAGTCCCAGAAAAACAGCAACCAACCAGTTTGGCATCGATCACGAAATTTGCTCCACCTGCAGCGGAAGGGTGATTGCTATCGTTTAGGGTAATTAATGTTATCAAGTTTCAATGATATATTAGGCTGACAAACCAAAAACAACACTTTAATGGGCAGATAACCGTAAGATGGAGTATCGATGGTTTAGATATTGGTGTCCAAACACTAAGAAGTTGGAAAAATTAATCCAATAATCTATTAGTATTTTAATCTTAGTTTATCTTACTGGTTAAACCTCAGCTAAGTACAGTTGTCTATGATATGGGGGGTTTTCACTGAGAGACTTCGCACAGGTTTTGGTATGGAATACAAATTTCCCATTCAAAGGGCATAATAAAAACACAAAAAGAGGAAGATATAAAGACAGGAAAGCTAACATATACAAATGGTAGAAAACTATATTTAGCCATATTAAATCCGGATCAAATGCAGGTTTGTTTGTTTGTTTTTGAGAGTGCAATATATTTAACCTATAATCTCAGCGAAGCGGCCTAAATGATCTATAACTCTAATAGAGACTAATAAGTATATTATGCGGGGAGGGGAAGACGGGGTGACAATCATCCCTAAGACCAAGACAATGATTGAAACAATCCTGATCATAATTTAAAAATGCATAATAATTACCGCATAAAGCATAATATCTTTAGTTTAATATAATCTATCTTAGAGAATTAAAGCATGTGGTGATCCGCTAAAACCCTAAGCCAACGAGACTTTAACCCACTTATTTGTTTGAAGTGTTTATATACTGGTAGTCTACTATTCCAATCTTTATAAGTAAATTAAGAGCATGATTGCTGAAACATAAATGGGTCACCTACCGGTCCAGCTAAGCTCATAATTCAAAGATAAAGACATAACGTTATTTGTGATCCTATTGGACCAAGACATATGAAACACGATAATGGAGAGCTTTCCTGTATCTAGATTACTTTGGATCCTATCACTAACCCAGTTGAATCGATATGTCCATATGTCAAGACACATAAAACTAGTATAGAGGAGAATAAACATAATTAAACAATCAACATAAATTAAGAAATTGGATTTTTAAAAAGCAAAACAAAATTGGAACTTTATTAAGATGCTAATACCGATGGTAATTAGCCACAACCATTGTAATTAATACAATCGTAATCAAACAATATACAAAAGCGAATATTTAAAGAAGAGAAAAAATTTAACGATGTCTCTTCTATGGATTCGTGTTCGATGCTTTACCTTGGGTTAGTGGCAGGTGATCTCTTCTAAAATTTCCAATCTTTAGTGAGTATGGTATAAATAATATGATGTTGCACACTGAAAACTCATTTTTGAGTCTTCTATTTAAAGTTGCTGAAAAATACTCGATACTCCGTATCCAGCAAGGTCGATACGGCGTATTAGGCTGGATTCTTTGGAGTGCGCGCTACGTTCATAATAAATCGTTGATATCATTCCCAATTTACTTGATTTACTGTAAACTTTCGAATAGTTTATCTTCATGCTACGACGTTATGTAGACCGATGTGAATACGACCGTATCTGGGGAATTGGTTCAAATTGGCGTTTTCTTGTGAAGATCTTGGCGCAGATACGCTAAATCTCATTAGTTGGAATCACGCTTTATTGGTGAAACTTTAGCAGATCTTTTAAATATCTTTGTTTTAGCTCCAAATTATGTGACTTTTAGCTCGTCTTCACAAAAACACTCATGAATTACTACATTTATCAACTTTAAAGCAATTAAGTACCAAATAATGCAATAATTATGTAAAAGTGGGAAAAATAGATGGGATAAATGATATAATAGATGTGACAGTATTTGATGTCATCAATACCCTCCCACCTAAATCCTACTTGTCCTCAATTAGACTTTAGAAAAAAATTGGTTTTATGAAAATGTGTCCTAAACCGAAGTGAGGATTTTTCCGTTTAAGCAATCGTTTTGTCTCTAATCACCTGTACATGACAAGCTCCTCCATGAATATTGGAAATGAAAACAACTCAGGATCACTCAAAACTAATCTATGGTTGCAACATTTAAGTAGTATGATTCAATGCTCGTAATCGTAGATTAGCTTCCTATCAAAAAGGCTTGGCAAGGATACATATTTCCACTCGCTAAAGCTAAGGAAGAATAATACAAAAGTCTAAATTAGGTTAAGAAGTCTTATGGTTTGAACCATTCAACATCTTTCACCATAAGTACCCACACCAAACAATGGCAGTTGTATCGTATATACATGGCCGTGAATGCAGCAAATAGGACATAAACAGTATCCGAAACATCCCTTTCGTGTTTAACCAGCGGTTAGGATAAAGAACGATATAGGGTAGAGGAGCTTCTACTAACTTCACCACAAAGTCCGCATCCAACAAGGCAGCTGAGACATGCATACATGGCCGTAACGACAGAATAGACATGCATGCTCGAACAAGTCCTCGTTCGAGTAGACACTAAGGTTAGTTGCTAGGAAAGGGAAGTAAATTGTGTGTTAAATAAAATTCACAAAACAAATAGATTAAGCACCCAATAAGGACGAATTGCTATAACTTTCTCCTGATACCGTATGTATCCATACAAAGACTCAACATGTAAAACACAACGCCGCGATCACAAAAATACAAAGACAACCTAAGTTAGCTCCCGTTCCATAACAGTCCACTTCCTTACACTTCCGCTCTTTACATAACTTTTACATAAGTGGTGTATCGGCCACTTTTTTACAAGACTTTACATACAATGCGAATTTTGGTAAGGTATCATGAATTAATCGATCCTTCCAAGTTGAATTCCTAGGTATATAACTTCCTTGAAACCGACATTTTTCTTCCATCTTTTTTCTTAAACCATACATCAATAAATCTCGTTTAGTTTCACACACGTCTTCACTATCATAATTATCTGGATAATCTTTTGTTCCTTGTAAAAAATCACTCTTCGGACATATTCTGCTCGAAAGCTGAGTATAAAATTGAGTCGACACACCCACGGCGCATGGTCTTTAAATTTAGATCAGCACTACTCACACACAGATGTCAATTTTCCCCGAACATTACAAGATTAGAAAAATTTTCGACTAAACTTTGACACAGAAATACAAGAAATTTACACGAAAGCAACTAGCAACATTGAGTAAAATAGGTCTTAATCTACACGTAAGGACAAGGGTGAAAAAAGTGTAACAAAAGGTTTGTTCTAGGGATTTTACTCAAAAATGAAGTAATACAAGGGTTTACACTATAAAAAAGAAAAAAGAAAAAAAGAAAAAAGAGTTAACTAACCAGTGTTGGAAGGTTTAAATTTTACGACATTAGGCTATTCTTGGTTAAATCTAGGAAAAATTTATCAGTAAACATGTTCTTCCATCTAAAATCCATATAACAAATCATGGCGGTCTCGAGTGATTATGTGATCTAATTCCTTGATCATTCCTTTAGGTTAGTCTAAGGTTAAATTTACCTTGGGATAAATCCAAATACTTAGTTGTAAAACATTTGTATGTATAGCTAAAGTATATACGGGAATCTACAACTTAAATACCTAGAAGTACATTACTGAAATAAAATTTAAGTAATTCTTTAATAAAACAACGATATAACAAACCGCTCCAAATAATTAGATCATAATACGACTACTCTTCACTAGTACTATAGGGTTTTTACAAACCTTGATAAGCTTTTCTAAAATCGACTTTACAACTTGTAATGTCAAAACTTATATCTCAACTAATGCCCTAGGACCTCCTTTTTATAGACTAAGGAGTCCCTAGTCGGCTATACAAAAACATTCTAAGATATCATAATCTTTCTAAAACATAAACGTATTCTTAAACAAAATCCATTATGTTAATATCGTTGATCACAAAAAATATCTCAAAACTATCTCACTAGTATTCTTGTTCTCCAAACAATCTTTATCTCTTTAAACTGTCTTTATCCTCTTGACAGTAGTAAGTCTTCTAGCAGTTGTAATCCAGCAGCATAAACTTTTGTACCAGCATTACTAATAAACATAAGTAGAGAGTAACTTAGTACTACAGTACATAATATATAAACTCACATTAGGTAAACATGTACTAGCATCTTAACATTACTACTAGCAGCACTAAAACTACTTAGCTTATATTATCAGATCTTAACTCTGAGCATGTACATAACTTCACTAACATAGCATTAACTTATTATACTAACATACCTAAAATCTTATAGCTAACAAGTAGTAAGCTAGCAGTGGAACTTATACTACCAGTACTAAGCTACTCTATATCATAATTTCCCTTATTACCGTTACAGGTATGTAACTTCTACTACTAAGGAATCCTTGAAGTCTTTTTTAAGTCCCACATAGATATATAGCCAAGAGAAAAACCAAGATCTAAAGTTCCCACTACATTCAACCGGCACACTCATAATTTTGTTGAATTTTGGTAGACAAGTTGGAAAACAGGAATAGGCTTAATTCTCACAATATGTATCAAGGGTTATAGGTGTGTGGAGATTATGGTAGATAGTATGGAAACGGAATAAATGCTTAATATCTCACAATAAAGTATCAACCGGATACTATCACTCAAATCTATAAGTTAGTGCGTTCATCTCATTTTTTCCCAAATAAACCATCATGTGCAAAAACTCTTTTTTTCATAATATACGATAGCATTAAATATAAATTTGTTAGTGGAAGGCATTTTGTGAAACTCGAGGAACAACTGACATTAAAGAATTTGAATTAAATCTGTTTAAGGTTTAAAAACATCAAGGACACTTACGGATATCTACTACACAGGACATAATTGAATTTATTACTAAGTATTAGTACGGATAGTATAAAAGTTACCGATCTGCGGCTAGTTACTACTTAGTTAGTATAATATAATAGTACTGTTTAGTAAGGAAGTTACTACGGCCATTATAAAGTTTAAGACTGCGTCAGTATAGTTAAAGACAGAAAATAAAATGCTAGTAATATCTAATGCATGGGCTAGTACAAAAAGTTACTACTGTGCGATATGATAGTGTAACTTAGATACAGTTTAGTATAACGTAGTACTGGTGCGCAAGAGTAAAAGTTACATAAAAACTGTTTAGCATAAAGATTAGATCTTTATGCACGGTAAATTAACCCTCCTATGATACTTATGCTTAGTTAGTGCTGCTAATGAGGATATAAAGATACAACTACTGTTGCTAGACCTTAAAACTTCAGACACCAACTATCATGCAAAATGAACTGAAATAAGAAACAAAAACTTACGAAACACAACAAGACCATCCAACACGCCTCCCTCCATCCTAGAAACCTTGATAACATCCAGAACATACCCATCTTCTCTACACCTCGGCCTACCACACCGCACCATACTAGATGATTACCACCCCCCTTAACTTTACGAACTCCCCCCCTACACCCTCACACCTACAAACAAACCGCATAAACTAGAGTGAAACCGCACAACCAAATACCCGCGCACCATCAATGCACAAAACACTCCCCACCAAACACCATTCTTCGGTAGGGCACAAGCGCGAGATCAAATCATATCACAATAATAACAACAAACTCCATTCAGCCACTACTATATCTAGGGAGGATAAAGGAACGTAAAAAGACGACTAGATATACCACACAATGAACGCTTAAACATATTTACTTCTTGTCTTTAACCTCTAAGACAGACGTAGTAAAGTCTTCGAAAAGCATTAGTAACAAGAGGGACAGGCAACGAAGTTTGTTAATCTTAATTTAACCCAGCAAGCACTAAACTAAGCAATGAGTAGTAGTAAGTACCTAGCATTGAACTAAATATCTTATGCTAAAGCAACATGTTGTAACATATACGTTTAATACACCCCTCTTAGGGCAGTACTAAAGTTATACTAACAAGTACTAAGTTAAACTAACAATTATAACTTTTGTATCTGCACAATTAATAACATAAGCATAATTTCGAGTCTTTAACTCTGAGCATGATCCTTTAAACTTTCTACTGGCAGTAGTTAACTTCATAACTAAAAACAGTACAAATATTAATACTTAACATTAGTAACTAGCAGTGGTAACTTTTAACATACTATCTCGTGACTAACTACTTAATTATAAAATTTCCATTATTTACGCTGTGTATAAAACCCTACAAGTTGTTCCTTTAAGTCATTCAGGGTCTCAACACGATTAATGTTTTCCCAAAAGAGTTATCAAAAATGCTATCGCCCCATACACATATGTCACTATATATATGACAAAGAAAGTATGATTTGTCACATGCAAAGGTTTGAGGAACTAAGCACTCTTATAAGATTGAAGAGATCGAAATCCAGTAGATACATATTGTGAGGCAAATAAGGCCATATTTTCCCGTTTCCAACTATCTACCATAATTCCACACAATAAAGACACTATAACCCTTAGATACAATGTGAGAATTAAGCCTATTCCCCGTTCCAAACTGTCTAAACCAAAAATTTCGCAATCCACAGAAATTATTTTTATAAGTGATGCCGGTGATAGCTAATGACTTTAGAAACTTGAGCACCTGGTATATATATGTATTGGGACTTAAAAGACCATTCAAGGATATCTTAGAGTTACTACTAAACTACTGCACGAAAATAGAGTTAAACTGGACTGCTTAGTTCAGAAGGAATGGTAAGACCAATCCAGTGAAACTAATGCTAGAGTAATTATTAAGTAAACTTGATTCGAAAATAAAAAAAGCTACAGCAACCCCTATATGACAAACCACATCAACATAAACCCACGTCAAGTACTACAAGCTATCAACATCCAACTACCCATAAAATGAGCACCCCCCTAACCATCCAAATGAAAATATAATCAACAAACTCTTCCAAAGAGCATCCTTCTAACCCTCCAGCCCCACAACCACCGACTTAAACTATCATAATCACTACTACCATAACCTTACCAAATTCACTACCCATTAACCACCATATTATAACAACCACAACTACTCCAATCACGCCACTACCTGCACATAGCCAGCCAGCACCAATCATAATCAAGCTACCGAGTTAGGCAGAATCCAAAATAAAATGCTGCAGGATAAACACGCATAGAAGACTTACTTACATCATAATAATAAACCAGGCTTAAATTCAAATGGAGGTATAAAGTACGAGTTCATAAATAGGATAAAAGATTGTTTGGATAACAGAATCTTGTGAATAAGAAGTATTGCTATCAATATTGAACAAGATATACAAACTGATATTTAGTTTAAGAGATTACGTTTATGTTTAGAAAAGATTCAAGATATCCTAAAGGAACATGATTTTTAGCTCCGTACTATGACTCCTAAGTCCATAAGAGAAGGACCTAGGCGCTGCATTAGTTTGAGATATACATTTTTGGCTATACAAATGTACAGGTCGATATATTAGACAAGACTGACAAGTGTTGTCATACCCTAGTACTAGTGAAGATTAGAACGCAAATTATTGATCTAATAATAATTGGAGCGTTTGGTTTATAATACTTTGTTTATATCAAGATTTACTATTTATTCATAATACTTCTAGGTATTAAGGTGTAGATTCCGCATACACTTTAGTATACAAACAAAGTTTCTACAACAAGTTATTTTGGATTTATCCAAGGTAATTTAACCCTTTAGACAACCTAAAGAATCGATCAAGGATTAGGATCAACATATCACATCGAGACCGCCATGATTAGTTATATGGATTTAGATGAAGAACATGTTTTAAAACTGATAAAATTCAAAGATTTAACCAATAGCCTACAGTGTCCGTAAAATTAAAATCTAATCCACACAGGTTACGTTTTAACTCTAAGTGTAACCCTTGATTACTCTCATATTTAGAGTAAAATCCCCTGAGAACAACTTTGTTACACCTTTTTCCACCTGTCCTAAACCGGTGTGAAGATGTTGTATTTTTTTTTATTTAAGCCTATTTTACAATGTTGCTAGTTGCTTGCGTGTAAATTCTTGTATTTTCCTGTGTCAAAGTGAATTTATTCTATCTCTGTAATGGTCGGTAAGAATATTGCACACAATGCAATGGGAAAAATATATAGCTCGTAAGTTTTGCTACTTTTTAAACGATTATGAACATGTCGAAGAAGATTTTTTTACAAGGTAAAAGATTATCCAGATGAATTATTACAGTGGAACGGTGAAACTAAACCGAGATTTATGATGTAATGTTTAAATAAAAAAGATGAAGAAAAATTAGTCGGTCAAGGAGTTTTTACCTAAGTGAATCACTTGAGGAAGATCGATTATTCATTTGATACCTTACAAAAAGCAATGATTAAAGTCTTGTTAAAAAGTGGCCGAGATATCACCACTTATGTAAAAAGAATGAAAAGGGAAGCGTTAATGTAATGGAAGTTGACCGGTTATTTGGAAACTCTAACTTATGTTTGTCTTTGGTCATTTTTTGATCGAGAGCGATTTGTTTTACATTTTGAGTCATTGTCATGGAACCGGACAGAGAAAGTTACACAAGCAATCGCTACCTTCTTTGTTGCTTAATCTATTTGTTTTTGTGAAATTTATTTAACACCTATTTACTTTCCCTTCCTAGCAACTAAACCTTAGTGTCATACTCGAACTGAGGACTATGTCAGAGCATGCCATGTCCTAATTCTGTCTTACGGCCATAGTATGGCATCTCCAGCATGACTGTTGGATGACGACTTTGGTGAAAGTTAGAATCTCCTACCCTATATCGTTATTTATCCAAACCGCTGGTTAAACACGAACAGGGATTGTTCGGATTGGTATATGCGTCTAATCTCTGTCATTACGCCATGTATATACGATACAACTGCCTTGTTGGTGTGTACTTATGTGAAATACTGTTGAATGTCCAAACCATAAGCCTTCTTACCTAATGTAGCTTTTGACTTATTCTTCCTTATGCTTTAGCGTGAAGATATGTAGTCCTTGTCCAAGCTATGATAAGGAAGCTAATCACGACCGAGCAATTGAGCGTACTACTTAAAACGTTGCACCCTAGATTAGTTGAGTGATCTGAGTGTTTATTCCATTCATATTTCATGAGGATCTTGAGGTCATGTAAATGTGATTAGGGACAAAACGATTCTTAAACGGAAAATCCACAACTACGTTTAAGTACACATTTTCATAAACCATGATTTTTCTAAAGTCTCTTGAGGACAAGTAGGAATTAGGTGGTGGATCTTTGATGTACTCAAATAACGTCACTTATTATATCATTTATCCCATCTATTTTGCCCACTTTTATATAATTATTGCATTATTTGGTACTTAATTGCTTTAAAGTTGATAAATGTAGTAATTCATAGTGTTTTTTTGTGAAGACGAGCTAAAAGGCGCATAATTTGGAGCTAAAACGAAGATATTTGAAGATTGCTAAAATTTCACCAATACGTCGTATCCAACTAAAGAGATACGGCGTATCTGCGCCAAGACTTCACAAGAAAACGCGTTTGACCAATTCCCAATACGGCGTATTCACTCTGTCTACATACGCCGTATCCATGAAGATAACTATTCGAAGTATACAAGTAAAATTATCGTAAATTGGGATGATATCAAAGATTTAATATGAACGTAGCGCGCACTTCCAATGAATCAGCCCAATATCCGGTATCAACTTGTTGGATACTGCGTATCGAGTATTGTTCAAGAAACTATAAAATAAAGACTCAAAATGAGTTTTTTAGTGTTGTAATACATATTCTTTATACCATAACTCCTAAAGATGAATTTTAGAAAAGATCACCACCACCAAGGTCCAAGCATCGATCACGAATACCATCAGAAGACATCGTGGTAAAATTTTTAACTCTCTTAATCATATCGATTTTAAATTGTGTGATTTAAGCCTTGTATAATTACAATGGTTTTGTGAGGCTAATACCCTCGGGTATAGCCATCTTAATAAAAGTTCAATGTTTGTGTTTTGTTTTAAAAACAATTCTTAATTTATCTTTATTGATTTAATATAGTTTTATCCACCTTATACATGTTATGTGTTTGAATATGCGACCCTATGTCATTCAACTGGGTCTAAGTGATACGGACCAAGTAATCTAGATAACAAGGAAAGCTCTCCAATATCGATTTTCCATATGTCTGGACCAATAGGAAACACAAATACGTTATGTCTTTATCTTGAAATATTAATCTTAGCTGACCGGTAGGTGACCATATATGTTTCAGCAATCAGCTCTTAATTTACTTATAAAGATATGGAATAGTAGACTACCATATATAAAACACAGTCAAACAATAAGTGGTTAAGTCAAGTTGGGCTAGGGCTTTAAGAGATCACCACTGCTTGTAATTCTCTAAGGATAGATAATAATTAAACTACAAGGATGCTTTAAATGCGGAGCATTTAATTATGACAGGGATTTAATCATGTCTAGGTCTTAGGATGATGTCCCGCCTAAGTCTTAAGAATGATATGCCGCTTCGAGATAATTAAATCATTGCACTAAAACAATACAAACAAAAAAAAACAAAGTAAACAACCAAAGAAAAAGTAATAAAAAGACCAAAAAAACTTGGGCTAAAAAAATAGAAAAAAAAAAAAAATCTAGAAAAAAACAAACAAACAGAATCGACAAGAGCCGTACAAAAAACAAAAAAAAATGAATAAGTCGAAAAACAAACGAACAAAAAATAAAAAAGATACAACAAAAAAACAAGGATATTAAAACTAATAAAAAAAGTTAGTAACGAAAACAAAACACAAAAAACCAAAGAAAAAGAGAAACAACCAAAAAAAAATATATAAAAAAAAAAAAAAACAAAGAGAAAACATACACAGAAAGAAATGATAAAATATTTAGAAACAAACGAAAACAATACAAAAAGCGAAAGCAAAACAAAAAACAAACAAAAAGAAAAAACTTAATAGAAAACGATTAACATAAAACAGAAAAAATAAATAAAAAAAAAATAAAAACAAAACAACAGATGAGAACAAAACATAAAAAAAAAACAATAACAAAAAAAAGAAATAGCGAAAAAAAAAATTGTCACAAAAAAGATAAAAAAAACAAGAAAAATAAAAAAAAGGATAAAAAAAAAAAAAAAACTAAACAAAAAAGAGAAACATAAAAAAAGAAAGTAACAAAACACTAAAAAAAATAAAATAAAAAAGAAAAAAATACTAGAAGAGAACAATGCCAATAACGCTAAAACAATATAAAAATACCGGTTCAAAAACAAAACACGAATTAAACAACTAGAGTAAATCAACAAAAAAAAAAAATCAAAAGACTGCATATCTCTTATTTGGACTAGAAAAATACGCAAAACAACAAGGAAAACAAAAAACTGTCGAAAGGAAAACCAAAAGAAAAAGGACAACAAGACAATAAAGGCCCGATAAAAATAAAAAACATAAACAGGAAAAAACAAAACAGGAACAAAATCACATAAATGAAACCAAAATATTAAAAAAAAATAAAAACGCCCTCTCAGGAAAAAAAGAAAACAACAACAAATACAATAAAATACACCAAATAACTATCATCTATACAAACAAACAATCAACAACAAATCAAATACAAAAGAACACGACAACCAAAACCCAAAAAAAAACTTAAAAAACCAACGAAAAACATCTGAAAACAACAGGATCCTGCGAAAATCCATACTAAACCGATCCAATACAAACAACAAATACATCAAATACAAAATACAAATATAATATCATAAACCAAAAACAAAAGATAATAAATCATAAAAAGAAACAAAGAGAGAAAAGAGCAACGCACATAAACATAATATGAATATATTAAAACAATGTCAAAATACCAACGCAACAAAAAAAAGCTAAAAAAAACAAAAAACAAAGACAAAAAACCACAGAAAAACAAGAAAAATAAACCTTAAAACAAAAAACACAAAAAATAAAAAAACTATTAATCACAAAAAATTACAATAAAAAAAATAAAACCTACAATAAAAAGAACACAAACATCAAATAAAAAATAAAAAAAGAAAAAACCCAATAAAAACAGAAACAAAACAACAAAAAAAAACAAAACAAAAAAAAAGAACGAACATATAACCAGAAGGCAACATTGAAAAAAACAACCGAACCAAAAAATACAAAAAAAAAGAGCAACATCACTGGAAAAAAGAATAAACAACAAAGCCGAAAGCAAAAAAACTTAAAACCAAACATAAAACCGGTAAACAATTATACGAAACTATTAAAAAAACAAAAACTTCTCAGAAAACTAACTAAACAAAAGAAATCAGATCATAAAAAACAATACAAACTAAAAACGACACTCATTAAAAACCTAAAAAAACAAGAATACAAAGAAACGTTAAACTAAATAAAAAGCACGAAAGCTTCAAAAAAAACAATAACACACGAAAGAAAAAAAAACGACCCAAAAAACGGTGCGAAAAACAAACAAACAAATCATTGCATCAAAACTATAATAAAAGACACAAGAAGACAGCAACGAAAAAAAAAACCCAACCTAAAACACAGATAACGGTCTCAAACCGTTATAATAGCAAAAATCTAAGAAAAAAACCAACACAAAAAGAAGATCAAAACAGTCATACAAACAAACCCCAAATAAAACAAAATCGACAAAAACACAAACAGCAACACGCAATAACGCCAACCAACAAACCAGTAAAAACTCACACAAGACGGAATCCAAACAACATCATATTAAACACCAAACAAAAAAGTACCAAATCAAAAAACTAAAAAACTCATAAAAATACCAGAAAAAAAAAACTATAACGAAAAAAAAAAAAAACAAAAAACAATAAAATGACCAAAAATTAAAAACAATCAGATAGTAAATCAGTAATCAAAAGCAAAACGAAATACAACAAAATAAGCCAGAATACTACGGACAAAAATCAATCAAATCAACCTAATGAAAAAAAAACAAAACAATCGTTAAACAAAAAAAAAACAGACAAAAAAAAAAACGTGTTGGGCAAAAAAAATAGTTCCAACCAAAAGAGGACGACACAAATACATTAAAATAAACACAAAATAATAAACGAAAAAAAAAAAAAGATAAAATGAAAAAAAACCCAAAAAGAAAAAAAACAAAAGACCTAAAAAAAAAAACAAACAACAAAACAATAAAAAACCAAAACTAAAAAGATTAAAAAAGAAACAACAAAAACACAAAAAACCGATCTTAAAACAACAAAAATAAAAAAATATACAAAATAGAAACAATAAAACTGAACCAGAATAAAGAACATATAAAAAAAAAAAATGAACTAAAACAAAACCTAAAAATAAAATAAATAAAAAAAAAAAGGCAAAATAACTAGACAGGTAAAACAAACGGACACATAAACAAACAAACGACAATACAAAAACAACAAATAAAATAAAAAAAACAAAACAAAGAAACAAGATGCAGTATAAGAAAACCTCAGAAACTAAACCAAATAAAACTAAACCAACTACAAAAATACATTATAAAAAAAAAAACTAAAACAAAAAAAAAAAAACAAAACTAAAACTTTATTTGTAAAAATACAAAAATCTAGAGACAAAAAAAAAACAAAAAAAAAAAAAAATAAAAAAATAAAACCGAAAAAAAAGAAAATAGACCTTAAACAACACAACAGTAAAATACTTTGTGTAAAAGAAAAACACAGCACAAACGAAAAGATGAACACGAACAAACAAACAAACATAATAAAAAACACAAGCAACCAAAAAAAACAAACAAAAAGAACAAACAAGAAGACCAAAAAAAAAACTAAAACAAACAAAGAAACAGACTTATACATAACAACACAAAAAAAACCTAAAAACAAGAATTGTAACTAAGACTTAGCACTTTACAAAAACAAAACTATTACAACCGTAAACAAAAACATTTCAATAACTTCCTTAAAAGAATACATTAAAATTAAAACAGAACAAATAAAAAATAAAAACAACAATAACAAATATTAATAACTCATAAACCACAATAACGAACGGTCCACGAAAAAAAAAATTAATAAACCACAAATACGTTAGACAAAAAACAAAAAAAAAAAAGAAAACAGAGACCAAAAACACTTATAAGAAAATAAAACTATAACTCGAAAAAAACCAGATAAAGACAAACTAAAACGCGAAACGAAACAAATAAACAAATCAAACGAAAAAACAAAAAACAACAAAAAAAAATAAAAACAGTACGGAATTAAACCAAAAATAAAACTAAAAAAAACAAATATATAAAAAAAAAACAAAAAAAAAAAAAAAAAAAAAAAAAACACACAATTAAAAGTGATAAATAGAAACAAACAACATAAAAGATCAACAAACACAACAAAAAAAAACAAAAAAACCAAAAAATAAACAACAAATAACAACTTCAAATAAAACGAAAAAGCAAACGAAAAACAAAAAACGACAAAAAAAAAAAACATAACAAAAAAAAAACGAAAAAACAAAACAACACCAAAACAAAAAAAACCTACACGGTAATTACAAGAACAAAAATAAGAATCAAAGAGAAAACAAAAAAGAAAAAAAAAAACTTTATAACAAAAGAAATAAGAACTTCAATAAAAGATAAAAAAAGAAAAAAAAACCACAAAAAAACTAAACGAAACAAAAAAAAAACAAAAAAAAAAAGAAAACAGAACACAATACAGAACAAAAAACAATTTTTAAAAATGAAATAAAACAAGACAAACAACAAGAAAAAACATAAACCATACAAAACAAAACACAAAAAACCAAAAAACGTGGTATAAAAATTAAAAAAAAGAACATAATAAATGAATAGATGGATAAAAAACAATAACTAATACTCAAAAAAATAAAAAAAGTAACCAGCAAAAAACAAAATAGAAACAAAAGACAAAAAGAACCATAACGAAACAAAAACAATGAAAACAAAATGCAAAAGAAAGAAAAAAATCAATAAAAAACACAAAACAAAAAACAAAATGAATAAAAACAAAAATCAAAAAAAAGTAAAAAAAAAAATATAACCCCACCAACGACCGCATCCAACCCATCCCCCACTCATCCCCCCACGCTCAAACGCCTGCCCAACCAATCTCCTACCCCACCTCCCAACCCAACCTTACCCGCCCGCTCAACCCCCCCCCTTCCCAATCGCTCCCCAACTACCCGGTACAGCACCTCAACCACCGAACCCTTCACACCGGATTCCCCGACCATAACCACACACGCCAACCCCCCCCCCTACCCGCCACTCTACATCCCCACTTCCACCCCCCCCCCCCCCGCACCACCCCCCCCCTACCACTCCCACCCCTTTATACCACTCAACCCCCCTCATCACTACCCTACTCCTCACCTCCCCCCCCCCCACCCACCCCCCCCCCTCACCTCCGTCCCCCCCTCCGTACCGTCTAAACTGCCGACTCCCCCCACCCCTCACCCCACACCCGAATAACCCCACCTCCCCCACCCCCCCCCCAACCACACACACCCCCACCCCATGACATCCCACCCGCCAAAACTACCGCGAAAATCCACTAACCTCTCCCCCCCTACTTACCCCAATCCCACCCCACTAAAAGATCCCCAAATCCGTCCAAGACCAATACCAACCTCACACACCACGACCTTGACTATAAAAAACAAACTCCACAGAAACAAACGAAAAAAAACTGCAGTCAATGAACCGGATTAAATATGGCTAATATAGTTTTCTACGTTTATTTGTCCTGTACCGCTTTTCTATCTTTAAATCTTCCTCAATTATGTGTTTATTATGCATTGAGAAAGGTAAATTGTTTCCACCAAACTGTGCTAGTCACTCAGGCTGAAAACCCCCCATATCATATACTAATGTACATAGCATAGTTAAACAGTAAAATACACTATTACAAAATACTAAATAAGAATATAGGATTAAATTTCCATCTTAGTGTTTGACACCATACTAACCACGAAACTCCATCTTGACCGGGTACTCTGCCCATTAAAAGTGTTGTTTTAGGTTTGTCAGCTAAATATAAATTTAAAACTTGATAAATAATTAACCCTACACGATAGCACATCACCCTTCCTCCTGAGTGGAGCAAATTTGTGATCGATGCCAAACTGGTTCAGGACTTGCACACAACTAATATTGATCAGCTTCATGCTTACTTGGGACAACATGAATTTTATGCAAATGAGGTTCGTTTAATGCATGAATGCAACTCAAATCTGCTTGCTTTGGTTGCAACCCATCAGATAACCCAGTCTCCTTATCAAACTCATCAGAACTCATATCAAAACTCTTAATTTCAACCACAAGTTTCACTATATCAGTCTCCATAATATGGATAATCTTATTAGTCTCACAATACTCAACAATCATCATTAACACCTCTTTCAATCACTTATCCATCCAATGATTATCAATCATCAGTTCACCACAACGTTTATTCTCCACCATCATCCATCCCTCAAATGGAATATGTTCCTATAGTTAACCTACCACAACAATAACCTGAATTTCCCTAACTAGACTCAGGTCTAACTGTTCCAGTGTTCAATGCAAGTGAGATCCTTTATGCCATCAACCATATGTATGTTCCGATTCCTATCAGTCTGTCACTACACTCGCTATCCTACACCAACAACCAACTGAGGAATTCATCAAACCTTAGGCAATAAGCTTACCATTAATGAGGAAAGTAAATTTACAACTAGTACATGTGAGACAAATTTTCTTTTGCACAGGTACCACTAGGACCTATACAACAGGAAGCAATGAAAGCAATTCTGGGAAACAAAGTATGTTATTTGTTACAACTGCAAAGGGAAGGACACATTCCAAAAGGCACTAAACCTAAAAGGAAACGGGATGATTCATGGTTTAAGGATAAATGTTGCAGTATAAGCTCAAGCAAAATGTCAAATTCTTACATAGGAAGAACTAACATTTTGGTAGATCCAGGACTACAGAAGGTCAAGCCCACATAGAC
The DNA here is from genome assembly GCA_026074375.1 of Tanacetum coccineum. Taxonomy (NCBI): domain Eukaryota; kingdom Viridiplantae; phylum Streptophyta; class Magnoliopsida; order Asterales; family Asteraceae; genus Tanacetum; species Tanacetum coccineum. Next base: position 53,720 of record BQNB010008412.1, read on the forward strand.
TGTCTTTATCACAAATGCTGCTACAAGCGAGATTTGGATGCAATATGACTCTGATTGTGATGAACTCAACACTGCCAAAGTTGCTCTCATGACGAATTTATCTCATTATGGTTCAGATGTTATCGCTGAGGTACACAATCCTGATCATATAGATAACAATAAGATTAATCAAGATGTGCAGGCGAGGCTGTCATCTGAACAGTCGAGTGTTATGAACCATTCAGAGACTAAAATAACCAGTGATAGCAATATCATTCCTTATTCTCAGTATGTGACAGAATCACAACAGGCAGCTGTTCAGAATTCTAACTCATCTGCACAACAAGATGCACTGATATTATTTGTGATAGAACAACTGAAAAGCCAAGTAATTAATTGCACCAAGATTAATCTGGACAATAAAAGTGTCAATGATACTTTATCTACTGAGCTTGAAAGATATAAAGAACAAGTTAAAGTTTTGAAAAATGACAAAATGCTAATTTAAAAAGTAAAGATAAATGTTCTGATTCATTGAATAGTCTGTCGAGATTGATCGTCTTAAACAAACTCTTTCTGAAAATTTAAAAGAAAAGGAATCTTTAATGCAAACAGTTACTCTTCTCAAAAATGATTTAAGAAAGAAGAATCTAGAAACATGATAGAAAATCTTTAGAAAGAATCAACAGCTAAGATAATATTGTTTATAAAAGAGATCAATCAGCACAAACTGTTCATATGTTGACAAAACCACAGTTTTTCTTGTAATTGGGGGGTGTGTCACACAACGGGGGGGGTCATAACAGGGCCCTCCAAAAAAAAACCACACCCCCAAAACACCCACAAACACCTCCCATTACCTCTAAACAATATCGAGGTTTTCAAAATCCTTTCTATCTGAAGAAAGCTCAGCAGTTAGAACCAAAGCTCTATGATGGTAATATCATTAAGAATACTAGTTCTATTATGATTCCTGACTCTGAAGAGACCCTAATGCTTGCTGAAGAGAGTCGTTCAAAAATGCTTTTAAAACAACAGGATCCAATGGTTTTAGAAAAGAAAGTTAATACCACACCAGTTGATTATGCTGTTCTCAACCAACTTTCTCAAGATTTTGAAAAATGATTTGTTCCACAAACTGAATTATCTGCTGAACAAGCCTTTTGGTCTCAGAATTCTATGAATTCTTCAGATCCTAGTCCTTCTTGTAGACCCACCAAAGTTGAGGTTCCAAAAGAACTTCCTAAAGTCAGCATGGTAAATACGAGTTTGAAGAAACTTAAACACCATCTTGCTGGTTTTGACGTGGTTGTCAAAGAAAGAACCACGACCACAGCCATCACTGAGGGCTCATGGGGGTTTGAACATACAAAAGCTTGTTTTAGGGATGAAATAATTCCATTTGTAAAAGCACTCAATACATTCCATCAATATTTAATTGATGAACTTTCTGAAGTCCAAAATGTCTTTCATCAAATGGAACAGGCTGTGGAACAACATCGTTTAGAGTCAAAAACGTTTGAAGTTAAAATGAATCAAGTTTTAAATGAAAACGAACGACTCTTGGAACAAGTCATCAACAAAGATATAGTGAACATAATTATGAATTCTACTGTGGATAATGCTTCTGTGAATGTGCATGAATGTAAAAAGTGTCTCAAACTTGAGACTGAGCTTCTCAACAAAAAGGATTTCATTGAAAAAGAGACTTATGATAAACTGTTCAGAAGTTATACAACTCTTGAAAAACATTGCATCTCTTTAGAAGTTGATACTCAACTTAATCAGGAAATTTTTCAAAGGGACAATTCTGTTTCAAATCAAAGTGCTCCAAATTTTGATCAATACTTTGAATTAAATGAATTGAAAGCTCAGTCACAAGAGAAAGACACGGTCATAAGAAAGTTGAAAGAGAGAATTAAATCTTTAAGTGGAAATATGAATGAGGATAAGGTCAAAAAGGACATAGAAGAGATTGAAACGATAAATATTGAATTGGATCATAGGGTGTCAAAGCTTATTGCTGAGAATGAACATTTGAAACAGACCTATAAGCAACTTTATGACTCGATCAAACCAACACGTATTCGATCAAAAGAACAATGTGATGCTTTAGTTAATCAAGTCAATCAAAAGTCTGTGGAAATCTCTGATTTAAATGTAAGTCTTCAGGAAAAAGATTTGGTCATTACAGCTCTCAAGAATGAATTAAGAAAACTTAAAGGAAAGGATTTAGCTGATAATGTTGTTACCAAACACACTATTGCTCCATAAATGCTTAAAGTTGATGTGGAACCAATAGCCCCTAAACTGTTGAACAATAGGACAGCTCACTCTGACTACCTTAGGCACACTCAGGAACAAGCTGCGATTCTTAGGGAAGTAGTTGAACAAGGAAAATCACAAAATCCTCTAAATAATTCCTTAGACTCTGCTTGTAAGTATACCAAACGAATTCAGGAGTTGCTTATAATAATCAAACAAACCTGCCCTAGCATCAACAATTCAAGTGATAAATTAGTGGCTGTGACCCCAAAGAACAAGGACAAAAGAGTTAGATTCACTGAGCCCGTCACATCCTCAGTGAAACACAAAACACGAACAGCTCTTCATCTAACAAACCCTATTTGTCTTCTACAGAGAAAAACCAATGCTATGAGTGCTCGCGATCACAGCCTCAGGCAATACAAGAAAGATAATATTCAACAAACACCAGATATAACTCATAATGAATAAAGTAGAAGCCCACTCTAGGACATTTAAATCTAGTTTGAAAATAAAAATTATGTATGGAACCTAAAGGAACTGCAAATGGTGCAGGCATTCCAAGCTTAATGCAAATTCTGAACTTCTATGTGTTAAGTGTAATGGTTGCATGCTTTTTGATAATCATGATTTGTGCGTTCTTGATTTTATCAATGATATGAATGCTCGTGCTAAATCTAAATCTGTTAAGAAAAGTTCAAAGAGAAAAGTTTGGAAACCAACAGGAAAGGTGTTCACAAATATTAAATAGACTTGGAGACCTACTGGTCAGACCTTCACTATAGTAGGAAATGCGTGCCCTTTAACTAGGATTACCATAACTGCTGAAGTGCCCCTTAGGAAACTAACTGCTCTAGAAACTGATACACCTAAGCCCCGTAGTAACATTGGTTTACTTAAGGAAACCTAGGAAATCTAAAACTAATGTTCCCGTTAGCAAACCTAAGATTATTAAATCTATATCTGCTAACAACAAGGAACCTAGTAAATCTTGGGGATCCATAGTTTCCAATGTTCCATCTTCCTCTCTTGATGACTGCAGGTCGTCCAAATTGTTCTCTGGTATTTGGACTTAGGCTGCTCCAAGAATATGACCGAAGATCTCTCTCAGCTCACCAATTTCATCAATAAATTTTTGGGTACTGTAAAATTCGAAAATGACCACATGGCAAAGATATTGGGATATGGCGATTATCAGATTAGGAATGTGATGTAGGATAGCGGAAGGCTGGTTGATTAGTTCACAGCAAACACTAGTGAACAGGAGAATTTATAGACGCAAATAACCTAATGTTTTCTTGACTTCACGAATAGAGAAGAACAAAAGTTGAATTTGAGATTTATTAATAAAACTGAATGAATACAGAATGCTGGAGCGCGGTTTATATAGACCTAGAATCATAATCCTAAACCAACTAAAATTAAAAGTTTCCTAATTAATAAAATAAAGATAAACTTAAGAAAATCCTTGTTGACCAAGTAATAATCTTTTCCAGATTTACTTGGATTTCTTTCCAGATTTACTTGGATTTTCTTGTTCTCCAAATCTTAATCTCTTTCCAAATTATCTCCTTCATCATTCTCTCCCACTTGAAAAGGACTCGACCTCGAGTTCTCGCTAGGATAAAGATGTGCATCAGGAGAATGATAGTCAACCAAATCTGAAACGTTGAAGGTGTTGGAGATTGCCATGTCCTTAGGTAAGTCAACTACATAGGCATTGTCGTTGATTTTCTTCAAAATTCGACAAGGACCAATCTTTTTCCTCTTTAACTTGTTGTATGTGCCCACTGGAAAGCGTTCTTTTCGTAAATGTACCATAACAAGATCACCTTCTGCATAAATCTTGGTCCTGCGATGCTTGTCCCTGTCCTCCTTATATTTAGCATTAGAAGCTTCAAGTTTGAGTCGGACATCAGCTTGAATAGCTTCAATCTTTTCAGCAAAATTCTCGGCAGCAATGCTGTAACCTAGAATTTTTAGTAAAAGGAACCAAATCAAGTGTGTGGTTTGGCGGCTTCTGGTACACAACAGAAAATGGTGTTTTACCCGTTGAACGATTGACCATGTTATTGTAAGCAAATTCAGCAGGAGCTAAACAAAGATCCCATTGTTTTGGGCGATCACTACACATGCATCGAATGATGTTCACCATAGTCTTGTTGACAACTTCCGTTTGCCCATCAGTTTGGGGGTAGAATGAGCTGCTATATTGCAAGCCAGTCTCAAAAGGTCGCCATAAAGTGCACCAAAAGTGGGACAAGAATTTAGTGTCTCTATCGGAAGTAATAGTCTTTGTCACCCCATGAAGCCGAACTACTTCCCGAAAGAAAATTCCAGCGATATGTGACGCGTCTGGTGTTTTCTTACAAGAAAGAAAATGCGCCATTTTTGAAAAACGATCAACCACCACGAATACTAATCAGAAGATCTTTATGTACGTGGTAATCCTAAAATAAAATCCATAGATATATCCTCCCACGGAGCTTCAGGAATTGGCAGAGGAGTGTATAAACCGGTGTTTTGAGTATGACCTTTGTTGATTTGACATATGTAACACTTTTTAACAAATTTATTCACAGATCTCTTGATTTGTGGCCAATGATAGCGTTCTTCAACCAACTTAATGGTTTTGTCTCGACCGAGGTGGCCACCAAGACCTCCCCCATGAAGTTCTTGAATTAAGTGCTCTCTAAGGGACCCTCGAGGTATGCACAACCGATATTTAAAGAATAAAAATCCATTTTGAACAAGATATAACCCACCTGGAATACCTATTTCGTTTTGCTTCCATACTTCAGAAAAGTCTTCATCTGATGCGTACAAATCCTTCAAACAACTGAAACCAATAACTTCAGTTCCCATGGTTGTAAGTAAAGTTGCTCGTCGACTTAAAGCATCTGCCACCTTATTCTTAGTGCCTGCTTTGTGCTTTATGACGAAGGTAAATTGTTGCAAATATTCCATCCAACGAGCATGCATACGACTGATCGACTTTTGGCTGTTGAAATATTTCAATGATTCATGGTCAGTTTGAAGCACAAATTCTTGCTGGAAAAGATACTGCTCCTAATGCTTAACAACCCATACAATAGCATAAAATTCAAGCTCATAGGTGGTCTACTTCCTTCGAGCTTCACTAAGTTTCTCACTAAAGAATGCTACTGGACGCCCTTTTTGTGACAAAACTGCTCCAACACCAATGATGGAAGCATCAGTCTCTAACTCAAATGGTTTTTAAAAGTTGGGCAAAACGAGAACATGAGCTGATGTGAGTTTTTGTTTAATTAGTGAGAAGCTCTTAGCGGCGTCGTCACCCCATGAAAACGCCCTTTTCTTTAGTCATTCGGTGATTGGAGCCATGATTGTACTAAAATCCCGAATAAAGCGATGATAGTATGTTGCCAAACCATGAAAACTTTGAACATCACCAATTATCTGAGGTGTAGGCCATTCTTGTATGACTTTAATCTTCTCATCATCTACATGGATACCATCAACACTAACCACGAATCCTAAGAAAAGTAGCTTGTGCGTCATGAAGCTACACTTCTTGAGGTTTACAAATAACTGATGTTCTTGCAAAACCTTAAGGACTTCTCGTAGGTGGTTTAAATGCTCATCCTCAGTGTTGCTATAGATAAGGATATCATCAAAGTACACAACGAGAAATTTTCCAATGAAGGGCTTTAGGACTTGATTCATCAACTGCATAAACGTGCTCGAGACGTTTGAAAGCCCGAAAGGCATTACAAGCCACTTATAAAGGCCTTCTTTTGTCTTAAAAGCAGTTTTCCATTCATCTCCTGGACGAATTCGAAGTTGGTGATAACCGCTACAAAGATCAATTTTGGAGAATACATGAGAACCATGCAACATATCTAACATGTCATCAAGACGAGGAATAGGAAATCGATACTTAACTGTGATTTTGTTGATGGCTCGACTATCGATACACATACGCCACATTTTGTCCTTCTTTGGTATAAGTTGTTAGTTTATGGATGATAAATTAATAGATGTGTGTTAGGATCGAACTCAAGATCACGGGATTGCACTCACTACGAGTTAACAATTAATAAATAATATATTTGTTAATTTTACACGTAAATGTTTAACGGTCGTTAAGTATTTAACGGAAAAGACTAACGACCATAAGGACAAGGACATGTACATAATAACATAATTGATGTTACATAATGTTACATAATTATTGTTACTTAATGTTACATAATGTTACATAATTATGTTACATAATTAAGAATTGATGGTACATAATTGATATTAATGAATAGATGTTATTACTTGTTCACCAAGTATTAGGGTTAGGGTGCCTATATAAACACCCATATGGAGAGGTGAAAGACAATAATCCCTAAACTCTATCACTCCTTTGTCCTACATTCGACCCCATAACCTTGGGTTGATCGGATCGAATCGTTCTTTTAAACGTAGTTTATCCAAGCTTTTGATTGGTTAAACTCTGATACATAGCCGTGCTGTACAAGATTCGTGATCAATCTTACTTTTAATTGTTACTTGGATTCGTTTTAGTATTATAAACCCTAATTAGGGTTTTGGAGATAATCCTAAGCATTTGATTCTTGATATCGGGCTAGACTCAAAAGGTTATGTATCATAATTTCGGTTAATTATTCAAACATGTTATTTGATCCTTTATTTGCTTCCGCTATTCTATGCTTTGATGTTATGGTTTAATATAATTGTTATGAAAGATTAAACCTTCAGTGGCATCACGAGCCATTTTACATGTTGATAATTTACTGATACCTAAAAATCAATATATGTAACCTAAAGTACTTTTTTTGATTTAAGAGGTGTTAATTATACATGATTAATTTGTTATGACATGTATGTGGTTACGATACTTACAGGGATTATTGTTTTGTGTATTGTTGAATTGGGGAAGACCTCAATATTAATAATAAATTAAGTTTGTGCTATGTGGTATATTTTAATTATGGCTTACGCAATCGTTAACTCGATGCATGTGGGTCATTTTTTTTTTGAAAAAGTGAGAGCCATGATTAAATATATGCATAATAAAACCTAGATTTTATTATTAGGGTTTATCGTATAAAAAGAATGCATGTGGCTACATGTTTTTTAATTAACGCATATAATTTGTTATTATGTGTTTACCGCTTTAGTCGTTTTTTTTAAAATTACTTGTTTTTTGGTTTATATAATTGATGCGAATTTTTGTAAACAAAAAGGATAATTTTTGAATAGAAAAATAATATGGACTAAATCAATATAAAAAATTATGAATTGTTTTGAAGAGTTAAATTTACAATAGTTTAGTTGATTGGTAATTTTCGTACTAAATAGTTAGAAAGGCTCATCCAATTTGACAAACTGTGTGGGAAGTTTAACGCGTCGCTGGTCGAACCCGACTAAAGAAGGAGGTTATGCTTCAGCGCTGACCGAATTCTCGGCTTGCTTGTGCGTAAAATTGGAGTTACCTACGACTATTTAAAAGTACAAAGTTACTTTAAGGTTGATTTGCCTCAATTCCACATCCGAAACACTAAGTCGAAAGACTTATGAAAAAGTACGTTGTGGACGATAATTGTGGGTACTTCTTTAATTGGTTCATCTAATGCCTCAACCAAAATTTTATTTATTTAATCTTGCCCTAAAAGTTAATAAAAAGTTTTTTATTAAACATATGATATGGAGTTGTCATGTTTCTCCATACATAATTTTGATTCCACACATCAAACATTAGTACCCTTAAAACTTAAGTCGAATGCCATCTAATTAACAAACACTTGAAGTTGCAATTTATGTCATGTGAGAACTTGGACTAGATTGTAATGGACAGAAAACCTTCATGATTGAGTAAGACCTCACATGGACAAGTTTGACGTTATTTAGATTAGACGACTTAATTGAGTTATTTAGTGAGAACTAGAAACTCAAGGCATTAAGATGGGATGAAACATGTTTACAATGCAACTAGTTTTTGGCAATGTAAATCCCATAAAGATCTAGAAATTGAAAATTGTTTGTCAATTAATTGTTCGACAAGTTACCATGTCGAATAAATTCATTACTAGCAGATCAACTGATGTGATGGGTTTATGTCAATATGGGTTCTAGTTTTCAAGGAAATTCTATGGTTATATGAATATTGCCTGGGTATTTTATTTTCTTGAAAAATGTATTATCGAAAATACTAATTATATGAACTTTTTCTGTAGAAATGGCTCAACCCGATAATAACAACACTTTAAGTTCTGCGTTCAAGACTTTCTTTGAGCGAGAAAAACTGACTGGCGACAATTTCAATGATTGGTACCGTTCACTAAGAATTGTCTTGAGAGTGGCGGGTACCTATGACTATTTGTTTAAGCCTTGTCCTGAAGAACCCCCTGAGGATGCTGCTGAGAATGTTAAAGCTGCATGGAAAGCTGAATACAAGATACATTCTGATGTGGCTTGTTTAATGCTTGGAAGAATGTCACCTGCTCTTCAAAGGCAGTTTGAACTATATTTTCCGCAAGCCATGCTTGATGAACTCAGAAGAATGTTTGAAAAGCCTAAAGCTGTAGAGATCTACGATTTGGTGGATACCCTCCAGCTGCATAACAAGCCCAAGGGAAATTTCCGTAAGTGCTCATTGTTGGAATGAACGGTTAACATGGACCAAATACCAGCTCTTGGGAAACCCTATGATATTTGATTAATGGGCGATTAACTTAATTAACAGGTCCCTTAACAAGGATTTTGGTGATTTTGTAGATATTCAATATGGCATTGAGAGTTGGAAGACAGTGAGTGATTACACGCATTGCTCATTGGACTATGAAAGGGTTTAAAAGATAAGTCCCCTACACCTCAGTTAATTGGTATTCAAAAGGGTGGGTTGAATAAGCCTAAACCGCACCGAACAAAAAGGGTAAAAGCAAAGGCAAAGCTGATAAGAATAAGCAAGTTGTGGCTTATCAACCAAAACCTAAGCAAAACCCTCCTCAGAAGAAGGAAAATCCAAAGAAGGATCAAGCTTGTCACTACTGCAACGTAGTTGGTCACTGGAAGAGGAACTGCCCTCTTTACCTCGAAGAGTTGCGCACAAATAAGAACAAGAAGGTTGAGCATGGTGCTGCAACTTCAGGTAACTTATTTATGATTGAATTATTTAATCTAACTAACAAATTAAAGTCTTGGGTATATGATACTGGATGCAGTATTCACATTTATAATATGCTGCGGGATTAGAGTGGATGGAAAGCTATCTATGGAGAGCAATACTGCATGTGGGTAATAGTAGACAAAGCAGTTGTTGAAGCCTAGATGTGTTTATTTTAGTTTTAACCTATTGGTTTAGTATTGTCATTAAATCAATTTGTCATTATGACCCTTTTTATAATTAGAGGTGTTGTTTCCTTTTCTCGTTTGTTGGATCTTGGATTCGTTCACACTGTTACTAGTAATGGAATTTCTGTTTCTTCAAATGGTATTTTCTATTTTAGTGCTATATCTGTGAATGGTGTGTTTGAAATTGACATGAATGATAATGTTTCCAAGTATAATAATAATTCTATTTTTGCATAATAAGAAGTGAAGTTAGAACTTGAATTCTTCTTATCTTTGGCACTGTAGGACTTGCCCCTATTGGCAGACCTCGCATGCAAAAGCTTCACGTGAAGGAAGTTTGGAAAGTATCATGATGAATATATGAATAAATGCGAATCTGATATTTTGGATGATGACAAAGAAACCTTTTAATAATAACATTGAAAAGAGCTCAGATCTACTTGGTTTAATACATACAGATGTGTGTGGGACCACTTAGACATGTGTCAAGGAAAGGTGCTAGCTACTTCTTACTTTATCTCGATGATTTCAGTCGTTATGGTTATTGTTTACTTGCTTAAACATAACATGAGGCATTTGTAACATTTATGGTATTTAAATCAAAAAGTAGAATTGCAACTAGGAAAGAAGATTAAAGCTCTTCAATCCGATAGAGGTGGTGAATATTTAAGCCAAGAGTTTAAAGAATATCTAGGTAAGAATGGAATAGTACATCTTCTTACCTCTCCATATACTCCACAGCAAAATGGTGTATCTGAAAGGAGAAATTGCACACTATTAAATATGGTGCGATCTATGTTTAATCTTACAACTCTACCATTATCCTTTTGGGATTATGCCTTAGAATCTGCGGTTCGTATTCTAAATATGGTTCACACAAAGAAGGTTGATAAGACACCATATGAAATATAGCATGGCAAGGCGCCTAATTTATCTTATTTAAAGGTCTGGGGTTGCGAGGCGTATATGAAACGTGACTCAGCTGATAAACTCCAACAGAGATCTGTTAAGTGTATCTTTGTAGGATACCCTAAGGAAACTAATGGTTACTACTTATATTTTCCACATGAAAAAAAAAGGTATTGTTGCTAGGTATGGAGATTGTTCTTAAAAGAGATCTCATATATCAAGAATTCAGTGGGAGAGATTATGATCTAGAAGTATGAACATATGGATATATACCTTCTGAAAACACTAGCGCAAATTCAGTAGAATCCTGAAAGTTCTGGGTCTCCCGGATTAGTTCCTGTCGTAGGTCTGAAAGGATACACGTGCACCCAACCGTCTTATGTCTAAACATGGAGGTTGAGATGTGTAGTAGGGGGATCATGGAGAAACCTGCTTTATTAGAAAGTGCCATGCTTGACCCTGATAGGTAATATGGCAAGGTGCAATGGATGAGGAAATAAACTCAGGAAAGTTAATAAAGTCAGTACTGATAGTAGACCTCACGCCAATGCTAAAATGGTAGGAGTAGTGGCTATTCAAGAAGAAGACTGACATGGATGTAAGTACACAACTATAAAAGCAGTCTGTGTGTGTGTGTCTTACTCATAACCTATGGGATGACCACGAGGAGTCATTTTCTCTGTAATAGACATTAGAGCTATTAGGATTCTCATAAGGCTATTGACGCGTACTATGAATTATGAGATTTGGCAAATGGATGTTAAAAACGGCCTTCCTGAATGGTCGACTTAGATGAGGACATTATATGAAGCAACCTGAAGGTATGTTAACCAAGATATCCAAAACCGTGTATGCAAACTCAAAGATCTATTTTTGGTTTGAAGCAAGCATCACGTCATGGAAAAACGATTTGATGTTGGAAATCAGAAGTTTAGATTTTACTCAAAATCGTGATGCGCCGTGTGTATATGCAAAGTAGTCGGAGTAATGTAGTATTTTGATCTATTTATTGATGACATATTAATAAGATGGATACAACATTCATGACTTAAGGAAGTTAAGGATTATCTTGGAAAAGTGTTTTTTATGAAGGATTTAGGAGAAGTTGCATACTTCTGGGAATCAAAATCTATAAAGATAGTCTAGCGATTATTTGAGACTTAGTCAAAGTGCCTTTCATGATAAAATATTGAAGATAAATTCAATTGATGCATAACTCCAAGAAAGATTATTTGCCAATGGAAGTCATAATATGAATTAATATAATGGGATGTGCGCTTAAACCTGAGAGGTGGCTTATATTGTAGAAAAGTGCTCCTTATGCTTCCGACTGTAGCGATCTATTATGTATGCAGTTAGATGCACAAGGCCAGATGTGGCATTTGCTCAAAACTTATATGTCTCGTCGGAAACAACTGGATTGCTGTTAAAATATTTCTGAAGTATCTGAGGAATACGAGAGATATGTTTTTAGTGTATGGAAGAAAACCAGAGGCAGAACAGATGGTTACCGGGTTCTGTGATGCGTCCTGGCAATGTGATAAACATGATACGAAGTCTCAGACGGGTTATGTCTTTGTCGTCAATGGAGGAGCAGTAGACTGGAAAAGCAAGAAGCAGACAACGATTGCGATGTCTGCAGCACAAGCTGAATACATGGCTGCTTCAGAAGCTGCAATGGAGGCTGTTTGGATTAGGAAATTTGTTGGAGATCTTGGGTGATGCCTTCAATAAAAGGAGCATATTATATGTATTGTGTACCAATTCTGCTGCAATCTTATTCGCCAAGATTCTGGGAATAATGAAAAGGCGCCAACATTTTCTACGGAGATACACTACGTTCCGAGAACATGTCGAGTAGTGGTGAATCAAAATATTAAAAAGTTCAACACAGATGATAACTAGATGGCCTTTCACTAAGCTTTACATTAGACGGAATGGGACTGTTCATGCCAATGGAATTGGACTCAATAGCTAGTAGTTTCATGCATACTGTGATTTGTATTTAGATAATGATTTGTAAAACAATTATTATTTGATGAAATAAATATTGGTTATGTGATTTTTGTTATTTTATCTTTGTATCCTATTTTGCTGTTTTAATCCTTGAATAATGAATTATTCTAAATGTCCGTTGTCAATTAATGATATGGGAATATTATTAAATTAAGACAAATCTAAATTGTGGTCGGATATACTTGAAAGTATATTGATGTGATTACATGCCAAATTTAGATGATATTCGATGAATTGAATATAGGACTTATCCCAACTATATGATTGTACTTTATGGATCTTGTCATTAAGTAAATCATAAAATAGTTATCCTCAGACTTGAGATACCAGGAAACTGTCATGGATCTAGTGCATTTCTGTGAAGCAATTTAACGTCTACAGTGTGTGTGTGTGTGTGTTATACGGATTGTTTTCAGAAGGTGTTGCAAAAATTCATTTGTTTTGTGTGTAGTCAATAAGGATTTGTGTCTTTAAATTCGTTGTTGAAGTTTAATACAGGCTGGGCCCTTCGTGGGATTGTAAAGTTGTATGTGTTTGGCCAACTAAGATTTTTGGAATACGTTTAGAAGATTTGGTAATCTTGCTCAATCAGATAAAACGAGAAACAGAATCAGTTAATTAAGGAATGACTAAGATCCATATCCTTATTAACATTGTATTAGAAACAAAAGGATAATAATAATGATGAATCATTAAAAGGTTTTGTCCAGGAGACCTTACTCGAGTCGTACTAGAGGCATCGGCGTGTAACTAGACGCTAACCGATGTGATCACACTATTAAAATATGTCCAAGTGGGAGCTGTTAGTTTATGGACGATAAATTAATAGTCGTGTGTTAGGATCGAACTCGAGACCATGGGATTGCACACAATACGTAAAGAGTTAACGAATTAATAATTATATTAAATGTAATATATTTATTAAATACACGAAAACGTTTAACGGTCGTTAAGTATTTTATTCGGTAAATGACTAACGTATAAAGGGAAAGGGACTAACTTTGTAAAGGAAGCGAGAGGTCGGAACACCCATGAAGGAGGTGTACTTGGCGATATTGGCGGGGGTAAGGGGAAAAGAAAAGATTTTGTTTCTTTTTTCCTAATAGAACTTGACTTGGGCTCTAAGTTTGGTTAGCCTATATAAATAAATGAATTAAGGGGTCATAAGATAAGTTTTGTACACACAAAAGATCCCTAAATTTTTCTTTGTTTCATTGATGATCGATCGGCCATACTCATCCCAATGGATCTTGTTCGATCGACTTTAAAACCTGAAACGGGTTTCTTGTTTCAATACTAGTCTTTTGGTAACTTGTTTCTAAATGTGTGTACAAAGAACGTGGTTTAAATCTTACTATAGATAAATTTTGGATCGATTAAACAAAAAAATTGGTAAGGGGTTAATCATTAGATCCACATAAACCTAATTAGGGTTAGATCAAGAACAAAGAAACAAGAATGATTCTTGTGCTTGCGGAATTCCAAAGGTATGTAACCCTCGACCAGGTTGATTATATGCTTGTTAATTATCATGATTTGTTATCGCTTCACTATTACGTGCTTTGATGTTTGATTTAGATTATATTATTGTTATGCATGCTGAAAACAACAGTGGCATCACGAGCCGTTTTAACATGTTAATAATTACCAAAACCTAAAATCTATAACAAACATTGTATTGTTGTTAATTACTGTGTTTAGGGTTTATTAAATTAGGGTTTTACCTTAAATCGACAAGTTGGTCGATTTATTTAATGAATTTTTTTTTGTAAACCCTAGTTTACATGTTAGATTTTTAAAAAGGGTTTATTGCTTGATTCATTGTTATGTCATGTTTATGGTTACTCGATCCTTGACGTTCTTAATTAATTGTTAAGATGAATTTGTGAATCATGCACGAACATGCATGTTATTATCATGGTATCTATGAATATATGTAGTAATTATTACGTGTATTGTTTTTGGTGCCATTAATTTTAGTCGACAAATTTGAATTGGGGAAGACCTTCAATATTAATAATAAATTAGTTTGTGCTATGTGGTATATTTTAATTAGGCTTAGCAATCGCTACTGATGATGTGGGCCATTTTTTTTGAAAAATTAAGTGCCATGATTAAATATATGCATAATAAAACCTAGATTTTATTATTAGGGTTTATCGTATAAAAAGAATGCATGTGGCTACATGTTTTTTAATTAACGCATATAATTTGTTATTATGTGTTTACCGCTTTAGTCATTTTTTTTAATTTAAAATTACTTGTTTTTTTGGTTTATATAATTGATGCGAATTGTTGTAAACAAAAAGGATAATTTTTGAATAGAAAAATAATATTGACTAAATCTATATAAAAATTATGAATTGTTTTGAAGAGTTAAATTTACAATAGTTTAGTTGATTGGTAATTTTCGTACTAAATATTTAGAAAGGCTCATCCAATTTGACAAACTGTGTGGGAAGTTTAACGCGTCGCTGGTCGAACCCGACTAAAGAAGGAGGTTATGCTTCAGCGCTGACCGAATTCTCGGCTTGCTTATGCGTAAAATTGGAGTTACCTACGACTATTGTGTGTGTGTGTAAGTTACTTTAAGGTGATTGCCTCACATCCACATCCGAAACACTAATCTCGAAAAGACTTAGGCAAAGTACGTTGTGGACGGATAATTGTGGGTACTTCTTTATTGGTTCATACCAATGCCTCAAACCAAAATTTTGTTATTTATTCTTGCCTATAAGTTAATAAAAAGTTTTTTATTAAACAACTATGATATGGGTGTTGCGTTGCATGCTTCTCCATACCATAATTTGGATTCCACCATCAATACATATTACCCTTAAAACTTAAGTCGAATGCATCTAATTGAAACACTTAGAGTTGCAATTTCTGTTCATGTGAGAACTTGGACTAGATTGTAATGGACAGAAAAACTTTATAGATTGAGTAAGACTCATCATGGACAAGTTTGAGTTCTTTAGATTAGGCGACTTATAGAGTTATTGTGGAGAACTAGAAACTCAAGGCATTAAGAATGGGATGAAACATTGTTTCAATGCAAAAACTAGTTGTTGGCAAATGTTAAATCCCTATAAAGATTAGAATCGCGCGCTCTCTCTCGCGCGCGCGCGCGCGCATCTCGCGTAATTGTTCGACAAGTTACTTGTCGAATAAATTCATTACTAGAGATCAACTATTGTGATAGGTTTATGTCAATATGGGTATCTAGTTTTCAAGAAATTCTATGGTTATATGAATATTGCTGGGTATTTTATGTTCTTCGAAAAAATGTTATTATCGAAATACTATTAATTGAAACATTTTGTAGAAAATGGCTCAACCCGTAATAACAATCACTTTAAGTTCAGCGTTCAAGGACTTTCTTTGAACGAGAAAAAACTGACTGGCGACAATTTTAATGATTGGTACGTTCATAAGATTTCTTGAGAGTGCGGGTACCTATGACTACTTTGTTTAAGCCTAGTCCTGATGAACCTGAGGGATGCTGTGAGATGGTAAAGCTCGCATGGAAGATGATACAAGCCACATTCTTGATGTGCTTGTTTAATGCTGGAGTTGTCAGCAGAATATAAAAAGCACTCTGATGTGGCTTGTATTATGCTTGGAAAAATGTCACCTGCTCTTCAAAGGCAGTTTGAAAATTATCCACCCCAAAACATGCTGGCTGAACTTCGAAAAATGTTTGAGAAACCTCCCGCTGTAGAAATCTACGATCTGGTGGATGCTCTACATAGTTGCAGACAGGCCCCTGGTAAACCCGTTAGTGAACATGTATTGGAAATGAAAGGACTCATGGACCAATTACATACACTTGGGAAACCATACGACAATGATATGGCTGTTAACTTAATCAACAGGTCCCTTAACAAGGATTTTGGTGATTTTGTAAGAAACTTCAATATGCATTGCGTGGGGAAGACAGTTACTGAGCTACACGCACTGCTCATTGACTTCGAAAAGGGTTTGAAAGACAAAGCACCTACTCCTCAAGTATTTACAATACAAAAGGGTAGAGATAACAAGCCAAAACCGCAAGCGAACAAGAAGGTCAAAGGCAAGGGTAAGGCTGATAAGAACAAGCAAGTTGTGCCTTATCAACCAAAGCCTAAGCCTAATCCTTTGAAGAGAAAGGAAAATCCTAATAAGGATCAAGCTTGTCACCACTGCTACGTTGCTGGGCATTGGAAGAAGAACTGCCCTCTTTATAACGAAGAGTTGCGTGCAAATAAGAAGAAGTCTGAGCCCGGTGCTACAGTTTCTGGTAACTTATTTGCAATTGAGTTAGTCAATCTAACTTATAAATTAAATTCCTAGGTATATGATACGGGATGCGGTATTCTTGTTTGTAATACGCTGTAGGGATTTAAAGGAGAAAGGAAACTATCTTATGGGGATCAATATCTGCAAGTGGGCAATGGAACACAAGCAGCTGTTGAAGCCATAGGAATGTTTGATTTAGTTTTACCTTCGGGTTTAGTACTGAAATTAAACAATTGTTATTATGCACCTTCTATTGTTAGAGGTGTTGTTTCCCTTTCATGTTTGTTGGATCTTGGTTTTCATCATATTATTGCTAGTAATGGAATTTCTGTTTCTTTAAATGGTATATTCTATTTTAGTGCTATATCCGTGAATGGTGTGTTTGAAATTGACATGAATAACAATGTCCCCAAGAATAATAATAATTCTATTTTTAGCATCAATAAAAAGAGAAAGTTAGACTTGGATTCTTCTTATCTTTGGCACTGTAGACTTGCCCATATTGGCAAGACTCGCATGCAAAAGCTTCATCGTGAAGGTCTTTTGGAAAATATCGATGAGGAATCATTTGATAAATGCGAATCTTGTATATCTGGGAAGATGACAAAGAAACCTTTTAATAAAAATATTGAAAGGGCTACAGATCTACTTGGTTTAATACATACGGATGTGTGCGGACCACTTAGACATGTGTCAAGGAAAGGTGCTAGCTACTTTTTTAACCTTTAACGGATGATTTCAGTCGTTATGGAATAGGATTATTTACCTTAAACATAACACCTTAGGTTTTTGAAACATTAAGGTTTTCAAAGCAGAAGTAGAATTGCAACTAGGAAAGAAGATTAAAGCTCTTCGATCCGATAGAGGTGGTGAATATTTAAGCCAAGAGTTTAAAGATTATCTAAGTGAGAACGGAATAGTTCAGAATCTTACTTCTCCATATACTCCACAACAAAATGGTGTATCTGAAAGGAGAAATCGTACATTATTGGATATGGTGCGATCTATGTTTAATCTTACTACTCTACCGTTATCCTTTTGGGATTATGCCTTAGAATCTGCTGTTCGTATTCTTAATATGGTACCCACTAAGAAGGTTGATAAGAACCAAATGAAACATGGCATGCAAACGCCGAATTTGTCTATTTAAAGGTCTGGTTGCGAGTGCGTATGTTGAAAGTGACTCAGCTGATAAACTCTAACAGAGATCTGTTAAGTGTATCTTTGTAGGATACCCTAAGGAAACTATGGGTTACTACTTTTATTTTCCACCTGAAAACAAAGTAATTGTTGCTAGGTATGGAGATTTTCTTGAAAGAGATCTCATATCTCAAGAATTCAGTGGGAGAGATTATGATCTAGAAGATGATCATATGGATACATTACCTTCTGAAAACACTAGCGAAATTCCAGTAGAACCTGAAAGTCTGGGTTCTCCATCAGAATTAATTCCTGTCCGTAGGTCTGAAAGGACTAAACGTGCACCCAACCGTCTGTGTCTAAACATGGAGGTTGAAGATGATGAAGTAGGTGATCTTGGAGAACCTGCTAATTATAAAACTGCCATGCTTGACCCTGATAAGGTAATATGGCAAGGGCAATAGGAATGAGGAAATAATCCATGAAAGTTAATAAAGTCAGGATTGTAAGAGGACCGCCCTCCTAAAGCCAAGGTAGTTAGGAGTAAAGTGATCTTCAAGAAGAAGACTGATCATGAATGGTAAAGTACACACCTATAGAAAGCTCGTCTGGTAGCAAAAGGCTGTACTCAACCTAGGGGATTGACTACAGAGGAGAACGTTTTATGTCCTGTAGCAGACCCAAAAAAAAAAATTTTAAGCTTATTAAGGATTCTCATAGCTAAAGCAGCGTACTATGATGATGAGATTTGGCAAATGATTGTTAAAAACTGCCTTCTTGGATGGTCGCTTAGATAGAGGACATCTACAATGAGCAACCTAAGGTTTGTTGAATCCAAATTACCAAACGGTGTAATGCAAACTTCAAAGGGCCATTATGGTTTAAAGCAAAGCATCACGTCCAATGGAATAAACGATTTGAGAGGAAAATCAAAAAGTTGATTATTCAGAATCGTGATGAGCCCATGTGTATATCGCAAAGGCTATGTGGGTGAGTGATGTATATTCTTAATCCTATATGTCGATTGCAGTTTTTAATCATGGGAAACAACATTCCAAGGCTTAAAAGGTAAAGGACTATCTTGGAAAATGTTTATTCTCTATGAAGGTTTTAGGAGAAGCACATACATTCTGGGAATTAGATATATAGATATAGATCACTGCGGTTGATTGGACTTAATCAAAGTGCCTTACATCGATAAATATTGAAGAAATTCATTATGCAAAACTCTAGAAAGGTTTTATTTAAAAAAAAAAAAAAAAAATTAAAAAACCCCGAGAAGTCAAAAATGATTTAAGTAATGAAATGTGTGCTCATCATATGAGGAAAAAAGCTTACATGAAAAGGTACCTTATGCCTTCGGCAGTGGGATCTATCAGTATGCTGTCAGGTGCACAAGGCCAGATGTGGCTTTGCCTCAAAACTTGATAGTTGATATCAACAGAATCCAGGAAAGCTCCACTGGGTTGCTGTTAAACATATTCTAAAGTATCTGAGGAATACGAAAGATATGTTTTTAGTGTACGGAGGAAATCCAGATACAGAACTTGATGTTACAGGTTTCTGTGATGCGTCCTGGCAATGCGATAAAGATGATACGAAGTCTCAGACGGGTTATGTCTTATATCGTCATGGAGGAGCAGTAGACTGGAAAGCTAAAAAGCAGACACCATGCAATGCATGCAACGCAATCTGAGTACATGGCTGCGTCAGAAGCTGCAATGGAAGCCGTTTGGATTAGGAAGTTTGTTGGAGATCTTGGAGTGATGCCTTCAATAAATAAACCTATTAATATGTATTATGACAATTCTGCTGCAATCATATTCTCCAATGAACCGTGGGTGGAGTCATGAAAGGTGCCAGACATTTTCCTGCGTAGAATGATCACTAAGTTCGAGAACAAGTCGAGAGTGGTGAAATCAATTGATAAAAGTTCACGACTGATAAAAATCTAGGCTGATGCTTTTACTAAAGCTTACCAGAGGAAGGTTAATGAGCATGCCAAAAGGAATTGGACTTCGAATAGCTAGTAGTTTTCAGCTTATCTGTGATTAGTGTTTGGATAAAGGATGTGTAAACATATTATTTATAAAATAAAATGTTGGTTTATGTTTATTTGTTTATTTAATTTTGTATCCTTATTTTACCTGTTTTTAATCCATGAATATTAAATTATTCTAATATGTCTTAGTCGATTAATAAATGGAATTTATTAAACAAGACAAATTTAAATGTTGGTCAGAAAATATTCTTTGAAAGTATATGAGTGATTACATGCCAAATTTAAATGAAATTGCTGAATCGAATATAGGACTTATCCCAACTCGATTGAATTGTAACTTTATGATCTTGTCATTAAGTAAACCATAAATAGTTTATCCCCAGACTTAGAATACCAGGAAACTGTTACGGATCTATTGCATTCTGTGAAGCAATTTAAACGCTAAACAGGAACTGGTAGCTATACGGATTATTTTCAGAAGGTTGCAAATTCATGAGTTTTGCATGTAGGTCAATAAAGGAGTTGTTTCCTTCAAATACGTTTTGAAGTTTAATACAGCTGGGCCCCTCGTGGGATTGGTAAGATGTATGTGTGGCCACACCCAAAATTTTCTGGAATACGTTCAGAAGATTTGGTAATCTTGCTCAATCAGATAAACGAGAAACAGAATCAGTTAATTAAGGAATGACTAAGATCCATATCCTTATTAACATTGTATTAGAAACAAAAGGATAATAATAATGAGAAATCATTAAAAGGTTTTTCCAGGAGACCTTACTCGAGATCGTGCTAGAGGCATCGCCGTTAAACTAGATACGCTAACCGATGGTGATCAACACAAATTAAAATATGTCCAAGTGGGAGCTGTAGTTTATGGAAACGATAAATTACATAATATTTGTGTTAGGATCAGAACTCAGTTCACGGGATTTGCACTCACTACGAGATAAACAATTAATAAATAATATATTTGTTAATTTTACACGTAAAAAAAAAAACCCGTTTAACAGTCGTTAAAGTAATTATCGAAAAGACTAACGCCCATAAGGACAAGACATGTTACATAATAACATAATTGATGTTACATAATATTTACATATATATTGTCAACTTAATGTTACATAATGTTACATAATTATGTTACATAATTAAGAATTGATGGTACATAATTGATATTAATGAATAGATGTTACATTAGGGAAATGGAGCCTATATAAACACCTACATGGAGATGTGAAAAGGGTACACACAATAATCCCTAAAAACTCTATCACTATTCTTGTCCTTTAATTCGCTCCATAACCTTGGTTGAATCGGAATCGAATCATTTCGGTTAAACGCTACGTGTATCAAAGCTAGTAATTTGTTAAACGTCGATACAAAATACAGCGTTGTGTACAAGATCGTGATAAAATCTTTCTTTAGATTGTTCTTGGATTGTTTTTGTATAAACCCAAATTAGGGTTCCTAGAGATAATCGCTAAGCAATTTGATTCTTGTTCGGGCTAGAATCAAAAGGTATGTAACCCTAATTCGGTTAATTATTCAAGCATGTTATTTGATCCTTTATTTGCTTCCGCTATTCTATGCTTTGATGTTATGGTTTAATATAATTGTTATGAAAATATAAAAAACCTTCACTTTTCGAGGTTATTAGTCGATGGGGATTGAGATTCTTGGTTTTCTTAAGTGTTTACTTCATAACATTGCGTGAGGACACGACAATATCTTAGTATGGGGGATTTTGGTATGTGCTTAATTACACAATCCATTTTCCATTAAAAACGGACTTAAATGGCTAAAAACGTACCAAAAATACATTGGATTTGTATGTTTTGTATTTGCATTGTGCAGGAAACGGATATTGAAGAAAAGGGCAAAAACAAAGCAAAAAACGACAAAACCGAGCATGAGAATGAAAAGGGGCGTAAAAAGAAGTCAAAGTCAAAGCCAAAGTCAACCCCGACAAAGTCAAAGTCAACAGTCAAAGTCAAAGTCAACTCCGAGAAGCTGAATCAGAAGAATACAAACTTGAGGGACCAAAAATGCCAAATCATAAAGTTGTATGTTAAAGATAAACTTCAAGGGGTGGAAATGCAAATTAAGTGAAATATAACTTTAGGGGTTGATTCTGCCAAACCCCTAAAGATGTATCACCACAAGGACCATGCATGTAATAACTCAAATAACAATGAGGGGCTGTTTTTGCCAACCCCTCATAAACTTTACCACACAAGGACTTGATTTACAATATGACTTATATCTTTGAGGGACCAAAGTTGGCAAGTCTCCAAACCCTTCCCCTGTATTCTCCCAACAAACTTTCCCGCCCAAAAGAAACCCAGGACAACTCACGGGTTGTCTTCCCCACTTTTACCCCGCAACTCCCAAAAACCTCAATGGGTAAAACCCTCACCCCCTCTCCACTAAAACCCTAGTCACATGGTGCATTGCCATGTTGGCAATCCCACAAATTTCAAACACAAATCGAAGGCTGTGATGGTTTTAAAAGAAGCACAAGGGATATCAATGGCCAAGATTAAAGCTTTAAGCCTCTCACAAAACAAGCACAACTCAGTTCCCTCTCACAAAGAAAGCACAAGAAAGAGATGAAGAGAAGACCTAGAATGCTTAGTATAAATAGGACGTATTGTAAGCCTTCAAAGGCATCACTCATTTTTTCTTACTTTTTAATCATCTAATTTGCAAGTTCTTTTTAGTTTTATGTCTTTAATTTCAGTATTGTAATGTTTTTCTAAATTAATCAAAGTTTGAGGTATTTTAAAGTATAAGCTTGTTCTTAAGTTTCATGTTCTAAAACCTTGTTCAAGCTCATTTAAGCTCTTTGTAACCTGTACAATCCATTTTCAGAAAATCATAAAGATGCGTTAAGAAAATCACAAAAATAAGCTCACCCCTTAAATTTCCTCAGCTAAATCATGTAAGATAAGCTTGTAATGAAAGAGCTTATAGACCCACTAGCTTGTCTTTTGACAAGCTAGAGCTTGTAGACTGCCTTAATTGCCCTATTTAAACAAGGGTTTAAGTAAGTTTTATCTTTTTCCAATTTTTGCAAAATCACTATAGCATTGCTTATTTGTGGCTTATTTCTGTCTTTACTTGCTTATTAGTGTTAATGTATGCTTGATTATCTTTAGTTTAAGTTTTTGAATAAATTATTCCTGCTTGCTCTTTTAATTTGTCATTTTAGTAAAATCTGCTATTTGCTTTTTCAGCTTATTTAAGTGCTTAATGTCTATTGATAATTGCTCATTAATGCTTAATATGTTCATATGATCATCTATTTTTAGAAACCCCAGCTTAAATCTCTTTAAAACAGTCTTAAAAAGGTTTTCATTTTCTTAAAGGGGTGTTTGGCGCAACATAAGTTTTTAGCTTATTGCTATCAAAAACCCTTAAGGTTTAGAAAAATCCAAATTCAAGAGCTCATTTAAGCTTGTATAAGCTGTTTGAATGCCTTAAGCTTAGTTTTACAAGTTTTTCTAAGTGCTATGATAAGAGTTTAGATACACAATAAAATATACTATAAAATAATATTTTACAAGAGCAATTAAGAAAATTCCCTAAGGAAAATTCATTCTCAAAAATATATTTAATATAATATATAATAGGTATATTTAACCGGGTAAATATGATCACTTGGGGTCGTTTTTTTTGTTAGTTTTTTTTTTTAATTTTTATTCCCCCCCCCCAAAACGGAACCCACCCCTCCCCTTTAAGTGAAAAATTGAAACCTCGTTTAAGCTTGGATTATGATTTGAATAAGAAAATAGATGATTTTGATATCTATGACTACTAAATAAAAAGCAACAATTAAAATTGAACAATTAAAGGCAATTAAACAATTAAACAAATACGGGAAACAAATAAAACACGACGATTAAGCAAATAGACTAAAATTAAACCCTAAGATTGCAAACTAATTTTCTACACCTAAATTAGGATAAAAGAAAATTTTAAGAAAAATAAAAATATTTTTTAGATTATTTTTGAATTTTTTTTATCAATTAAAAACTATTTAATTCTAATTAAATCCTAAAAATAAAAAATAGAAAATAATTGAAATTATATTTTTCCTAAGTAAAATAAGTAAAAAGAAAATTTTAGAAAAAGGAATTACTATTTTTGGCTTTTTAGATTAAAAGATATGATTTTTCTAAAATTTAAACTAATTAAAAACTATAAAAATAATAAAACTATTAAAAATAAAATCCTAAAATTTTTATAAAAATTACACTAAATAAAGAAAATGTGCAGAAATTTTATAAAAATAAAAGCCCTAATTTTTCACTTTTTATAAAACTTTAATTAAACTTATTAAAAACTAAACCCTAATTATTAATTAAAGATTAAAAACTAACTAACTATAACTAACTGAGGACTAACTATGAAAAACCTTAAAGGACTAATAGTGAAAACAAAGAGACGAACGGGGAACTAACTGAGTTAACAAGCAAATATCAAAATTACAAAACCTACCCTGAGACCAAGCCCGATTACACCCCAAGTCCCTTAAAGCCTAAAAATAAGTTGAGATTTAAAAAGTGCATTTTAGGAAAAACTTAAAAGAGTAAAGTTGGAGAATAAGCTGGCAAGAACAACTTTAACAAAAGCTATATGGGCTTAAAACCACTAATAAGCTCATTAAGAGCTTATCAATAATCTGATTTACAGAAACACGGTGTTTTGCCTATGATTTACTAAAAAGCTTGTAAAAAGCTCAAATTAAGCTCAAACTTGAAAACAAGAGATGTTTTGGACAGCTTGTGATGTGCATGAGCTTATTATGAAAAGAGAAAAGAGCTGAAAATTCATTTAAGCAACAAAAAGTGATGATAAAAGAAGCAAACTCAGACAATAAGCAAAAATGCACAAAATTCAGTTAAACTAAATTACCTAATAAGCTAAACTAGATTATGAGCTTTTGAGAACTTGTAGAACTACTTATTATCTATCTATTTAAACTATAAAATCAATAATTTTAAGCTAGAATTCACAAATTAGAAAACTACTTTACTTAACTACTGTTTTTGGCTTTTTAGCGTTTTAATGACTTTTACAGCTGAATTAAGCTAGGTAAATAAGCTAGAAAATGCAAATTAAGACTTAATCTATAATAAGCTAAACCTGGAATTTATCCTAGTTGAATTTAAGAACCTAAGACCTACTTTTATTTAACTAAAATTAAACTCAAAAGTGACAGCAGGAACAACTTGGTTCCTGCTGATGCACTTGACTCAAGCAAAAACCAATAGTGCAGGTTACCTAAGGGGTAATCATGCACTTAGAAACACTCAAGTGAGTGAGGCAAACAAGATTTAAGTTCACACAAAGGCTTAAAGAGCTCAAATCAAACTTAAGCTATCACACTTAAGCTACAATTTCCCCTGGGCAGGATACGTAAAATAAACAACCTTTTGATGTTTACAAACTAACTTGCGAAAACTATTTTCCTAATGTTTTTATCTGAAATCAAAGCTGTCTCAAAAGGTTTGCACAAAAACTTTTGACTTTTGATAGTCAAATAAGCTTAAACCAAACACTCCTTTAACTCATTGACAGATTTAATAAAAACTTTGGGAATGAATTCTAACTTAAAAACCTTTGATACCAGATGATTAATAGCTTTTAACTATCTTAACTAACATGATCTAACAACTAATTAACTAGATATCAAAGATCTATAACTATCTATCTACTATTTTTGGTTTTTTTATGGTTTATAAGACAGAAATGAAAATCTACTTCTCTTATGACAAAGTATTTAAGAGTAAAACTAGATTTCATTAAAATAAACTTGATTACATGATTTAAAAGAAAATTACAACTGAATTTTAAAAGGAAATTACAATAAGCTAGATTTAAGCTAAAATCTACTAAGCTACTCTAAAACGGGAAAAGAAGATCATTTGTGTGTGTGAGGAGTGTGAGTATTTATAGCATGCTGCTGAACCTTCTATCCCCTTGAGTGCTTCCCACGCCCCTTCTAATCTCACCCCTTGAATTCCTTCAATGATTGGATCTCTAATTATGTTTGTTGGATCAAGTTTGTATACACACGGATTGCCAGCTTGGCAATCCGTGATGTGACACTTGTGTGCTTCTTCTGAGTGTAGATTTAGTGTAAAAATCAGCTCCTTGTGTGTTTCTTCACATTGACGTGGCATTCTCCTTGTGGGATTGGACCAATGAGCTTGTTTGATGATGATATGATCCTGCACACGTGTTCTTCTTCCCTTGAATTGTCTAAATCACCCTTCAATTAAGATTTGCCCCATGATTTAACCTGAGGGTTAAATGAGAGAGACGGGTGAACAGTGAAAACTGTTTTTCCCGCTCTCTTTTTTTAACTGAAAAGGGTGATATGAGTTTGAGGTAATTGCAAGACTAGTCCCTCTCTTTATTAATCTAAATTTCAAGTATAAAATGACTTTCATTTTTGGCAGGAATGGCCCCTGTGGTTTAATAAAAGGTTATGGATTAGGGTTTTAGGCTTTTGTTTTGGGCTTATGATCCGGGTAGGTTTTTTTATAAGTTTGGGGCCCATTAAGCCTTAGGGACCATTATTGTAACTTTTGAAAACTTGAGGGGCTGATTTAGAACTTTTTGGGGTTTTGTCTTGGTTTTGTTTTTTTGTTACTTTTTGTTGACCAGGGTTTGACCAATTTTGAATGAAGGTTGACCATAGTTGACTGAGAGTTGACTTTTCTTGGCTTTGGCTTTGAATTCTTGGCTTCTTTTGTGCTCTTCCGTTTCCCGTGTCTGTGTTTGTCCGTTTTTGACAGTTTTCTTGTGATATTTGTTTTACCTACCTGACACAACAACAAACACAAAAACAGCATATCTTCGCCATTTTAGTTGTTTGGATCTTAGATCTTTTTTGGTATAAACAGATATGTGTATTTTACACTTATCAAAATTCCCCAAACTAAACGATTGCGTGTCCTCATGCAATATTACATGCCTTATAACCAAATACCTCGAAACTTCCCCAAACTAAACCTTTGAAAAGTAGCAAAGATTTTTGTTGAGAGAGCTAAGAGATCACAAGTTATAAAACAACCAATTTCCCATTTTTCAAAACTTTTTATTTTTTTATGATTTTTCTTGATAGACTATCTAACTACAACTTATTCTTGTGTTGACATAATGTATTGTTTTCATTACCTTAGTGGTAACTTTAAGGATCTTGGAACAAAAAGCACAATTAAGTGTCTAAAAGATAACTTCATCATTCCGAGTTTTTCCTTTTTCCCATAACTAAGCTTAAAAATAAGATCGCGTGTTTTTGATGTTTAAGCACGAGCTAAGATGCTAAGACTACTTATAATTACAACTTGTGAATTTCTCTTCCCGACATAAATCATATATTTAAGTATGTGTGCTCCAATTAATTTAAACCATTAAATCCACAAATTTAGATAGTTGAAATCCGACTAAGCATTAACATGGGCCTTTGGGCAAATGTTAATCACTTAGTAAATCACAACTCAAAGCAACAAAAACCTCCTTAGCTATGATAAAGTGGTACTTGCCCCATTAAATGACTTTCCTCTCTAGCATCCCACCGTCATCTGAGGTAAGTGGCTGAAGGCTTTTGAACACCCCATCCGGAAAATAATAATCCGCAGACCGCATGAACTTTCGATAAAAAGCCTTGTAGAATTTTGCAATTTTGGTTCAAAAGAAATACTTTGGTTTTAGAAAAGGAAATTTTTACTATTTATTTTCTAACTTGCAACATTATTATTACTATTTACATTACTAGGCTAGGAACCGGTATCACTTTTCTTTCGATGACACATCGGTCACGCCTCCGACAAGAGTCCATGTACTTATTATGATACTGACCCTAAATATACATCCTTCACCCTTTCTTTCGATGTCACATCGGGAGCGAACCGACAAATGCCCATGTACTTTATTGCGATGGAGTTTGTATATTAATTATTAACACTAAGGATTTATAACTTGCATCCTTTTTACCAACTACATTTTTTCTATTTATTTATTTATTTTATTTTATTTTATTTTATTATTTTTTTAAAGATTAATTCAACACATTATTTTTGCAAATAGAAAATTTTCATTTTAGAAAACCAAAGTATAAACTTGAACTAAAATTCTTATTTACAAATTGATTTACTTCAACATCGATAAAGCTTTTTTTCAGAATATGTTGATTAGAACTTTTAAGAGTAAAACACATAATTTGTAAAAATCAAAGAGAACACCGTAAATAATCATTTTTTAAAAACTTCGGGAAGAAAACCACAAGTTATTCCTTAATAAGCCTTTAATTTTCCAAATAAACCTTGTTTAGCACCTAATTCTGTAATAACCCTATCCTTCTCTTATTCTTTGCAATTTACAACTCTAACAAAGAACTTTCAAAAATACTTACCTATATAAAATCCAACTCGGCATATTTAAAATCTACCTTGAGATTAGCACAAGTATTCATTATTAATGATTTCAATCTAGCATGTTAAAGTTCTACATGAGACTAGGCAAAACTATCAACTTAATAGTTAAGGGAGAAAGCTAGAACTCACATGTTCGAACCGGATCAAAAAATTACTTCTTAGTCTCACCAACGGAAAACCTACATTCGTGTCTTAACACTTATTATTATTTTATTAATATATTTATTTTTTCATTTTTAAATAAGAACTTTAAAATTTTTGCTATTTTTGTGGGAAAACGGGTACGTGAGAACAAAACAATAAGCAGGTAACATCAAATCGATAGATTCCCTCCCCAAACTAAAACGAAACATTGTCCTCAATGTTTAAGGTCGGGTTCTACGAAAATCTAAGCCGTTTATTAATTATGCAAAGATAGACGTTAATCGATAAGATGAAAGGATATCGGATTTCCCCAAACTAATTTCAAACAAAGGATAGGAAGCTCGAGTGAACCGGGACACAACACCGAACACGAGAGGCTTCAAAAATTGTTGGTTCAATCCTACAAAAATTACAACAACAAACACAAAGAACGGAAGAAGCTAGCCTCAACACATCACAACACATTTGTTAGAAAATATAAAGAAGAAAGAAAAGGATAAGCATGGGGTGAACTCCCACGAAGCGGCTTGTTTTTGTTCACCGAGTCGCAAGCTCGACTCGATCCCTGAATTTATTTGTCCTTAGGGAAAGTTTGGAGATCCGGGATAACCAACGGTGGCATATCCCCTCCAAAATAATGTTTGAGACGGTGGCAATTCACTTTGAAATTTGAGCCATCGGGGTGAGATAATTTGGCAGTGCCATATGGAAAAACTTCGGTTATAGTGAAAGGGCCGGACCAACGGGACTTAAGCTTACCGGAGAAAATCTTTAATCGGGAGTTAAAGAGGAGGACTCGATCACCAACGTTAAAAACGCGGTTTTTGATCTTAGCGTCATGAATTCTCTTAGTTTTCTCCTTGTAGATTAAAGAATTTTCGTAAGCTTGATCACGAAGCTCATGAAGTTCATTAAGCTGGAGCTTTCGATGATCACCTGCGATTTTGAGATCGAAATTGGCATGCTTAAGAGCCCAATATGCCTTATGTTCTAATTCAACTGGTAAGTGGCATAATTTTCCATAAACTAGCTTGTAGGGCGTGCATCCGATCAGAGTCTTATAAGCGGTTCGAAATGCCCACAACGCATCGTCTAATTTGTCAGACCACGAGGCACGGTTTTCGCCAACCGTTCTTTCTAAGATTCTTTTAAGTCCATGATTCGTCACCTCGACTTGACCACTAGTTTGAGGGTGGTAAGCGGTAGAAAGACGATGTGTGACACCATATTTAGACATAACTTTATCAAATTTGTCGTTACAGAAATGGGTCCCACGATCGCTTATGATAGCTCTCGGTGCACCGAATCGGGAGAAAAGGGATTTCAAAAATTTGACAACTATTCTAGCATCGTTGGTGGAGAGCGCCTTGGCTTCAACCCATTTGGAAAGACAATCGATGGCTACAAGGATATATTTGTTTCCCCTTGATGACGGAAAAGGTCCCATAAAATCAATGCCCCATACATCGAAAATTTCACAAACTTGGATAGCATTTTGAGGCATCTCATCTCGATGTGAAATTTTGCCTTGTCTTTGACATGCATCACAAGATTTGATCAATTCGTAAGCATCCTTATAAATCGTAGGCCAAAAGAAACCGGCATCAAATACTTTCCGAGCGGTGATATTAGCACTATGATGGCCCCCGGTGGGTCCTTCATGACAAGTTTTGAGGATTTCAAGAGCTTCTTGGCCAAAAACACATCTACAGATGATTTGATCCGCACATTCTCTAAAAAGGTAGGGATCATCCCAAAAATAATGCTTCACATATTTGAAAAACTTTTTCTTTTGTTGACTTGTCATTCCTTTGATTAAAAAAATTCCCCGCGTGGTAATTTGCAATGTCAGCAAACCACGGGGTACTTTGATTATCATGAAAAGTCACTGAATTCAATGTTTCAAGAGGAAAAGTCTCGTTAATCTCTTTTGGATCAAAAACATTTTTGTAAGGGTTTTCAAGACGAGAGAGGTGATCGGCTACATAGTTTTCAGCTCCTTTGGTATCAATTACATTAAAATTGAATTCTTGGAGGAGTAAAACCTATCTAAGCAATCTTGCTTTGGCGTCTTTCTTGTTGAAGAGGTAGTTTAAAGCGGAATGGTCTGTGTAAACAACACTTTTGTTCATGATAAGATATGATCAAAACTTCTCAAAAGCGTAAACTACCGCAAGCATCTCTTTTTTG
>BQNB010008413.1:0-40703 GCA_026074375.1 Tanacetum coccineum
TTCGCAATACTAGGTTTCTCATTTAATAAGGGCGCAAATTTAGTGGATATAAAACTAAAATCAGCACCAGAATCGAAAAGTACATTGAAAGCCCTTTCTCTAGCTTGGTTCTCATTGCCTCGGGTGTTCATATTCCCTTCCAACGCTAGCTGATTTCCAGATTGATTACGTCCTTGACTCTACCTAGGACAATTTGGACGTAAGTGATCAAAACTCCCACACTTATAACAAGCTTTTTGCCCATCTCTTGGCCTAACTGCTCGTATCGGCTCTGCATGCCTAACCGGTGATCTACAATCTTTGGCTATGTGACCCGGAATTTGGCAATTGTAGCACACTCGGCATGGTCCTTTTTCAGCATGATAATCCTTACACCTAGCGCAATTTGGGAAATTTCCATTTTCTCTTGCAGGAGGAACTGCTCCTACAAACCCTCGTCCCCCTTTAGCTTTCTTTTCATCTTTTCTAATACTTTCTGACTTACTCGCCTCATCCCTTTCTTTCCTTTTCTCACCAGCCTTAGCTAAAGTACCATTACGGACCGCCTCATCGGTCAATATCCCAGCAGTAAGAATAACAGCTTGAATAGTAGCAGGTTGAGTAGCTCGAAGCATTCCACAAATCTGAGATGGCAACCTATTAATGTACCTTGTGACACGCTTCGTCTCAAGAGTTACCAAATGTGGAACCAACTTTGCCAACTCATGAAATCGTTCAGTGTAACCAGCATGATCAGCACCAATCATTGAATGATTCCAAAACTCGCTTTCTAACTTCTCAATCTCGTTGCTTGTATAAAACTCCGTTGTTAGCAATGCCTTGAAGTCATTCCATGCCATTGCATTAGCAGCATCTCGACCTCTTGCTTGGACTTGAGTATTCCGCCAAGTCAAAGCTTTGCCAATGAATAAACTCGCGGCATACTTCACCCTTTGATTAGCCAAACATCCGCTATTATCTATCACGGATTCCATATTTTCAATCCATATAGTCAATGCCACCGCACCACCAGTTCCGTCAAAGTCTCGAGGTCCACACGCCACAAATCCTTTGTAGGTGCAACCATTGTTTCCTCCACCATTTCCATTACCATTGCCATTGTTGAGGTTATTAGTCACTTGAGTCACGATGTTCGGGATGATGTTATGAAATTGTTGAGAAATGATTGCCGCGATATCAGGAGGGTTGTTAGGTTGTCGTGTTTGAACCATGTTTCTACTAAGACATAGGATTATATATATTAGACGATACACTACAGATTTCATATCCCACGATATTACTATCCCCATAATACTATATACGTACAAATACAACCAACCAATATGTGTCAACACAAATTACATGTAATCATACTTGCAAGTCCATTTGTGTTGTGGCGCATGTATAATTATGTTGTACACCATAATTATAGATGCCCCCTTTCATGCGTGTACTCGCTCCTATGAAAACACTTCTTGAAATCAACACATTATGCAACACATAACACATTTAATAAGGCACATAGCACACAAAATAAATCCTAAAACCACTTTTCATTAATAATCATAATCGAAAATAACATTTTCCTAACATGGTTCAAACGATAAAAAGAAACACTAAACATCCCAAATCAAGTCGATTGCATAAGTAGTCGGGTCGAGGTCGAACTAAGCTCCCAGCAGTGTCTTCTATTGTCAAGTTCATGGGTTGATTACTAGTCGTAGACTCAAGGTCTGAATCGTTAGCATCCTCAGTCAACCAACCATTCATATTGCCTTCTTGTGGTGGTATTAAGTAAGGTGCAAACTTGTTCCTTTAGTCTTCCGTTTGGAGTTGTGGATAATCCACGAATCCATATTTGTTGTAAGGAGGGTGCTCACTCCACTCTTCTTCTTCTTCATCTGAGGTGTGGTATTCTTGGAACCTAGAAACATTTCCTTCCTTGTCGATCCTTCTTCTCTGAATCACTCCAATCGTTTGGTCACCTACTTTTTTCATAGTCATACTCTCTTCCACTTTACATGGATATAAGTCGATGGGTATACGGCACTTACGGTTTGTATGCCATAACTTACAGCCAGAAATTGGGTCGATATAACGCTTAATCCCAGTTGAACGCATGATTCCCCAACGAAACTTACGCTTTGAGGGAGACATAACTTTATAAATAAGGAAGAGTATAAGCTCCATCAGATACTTGGCGACGAAGAAAATAAATACTAGCATATATATATATATATATTCTTACTACGAAAATAGTAAACGAATAGGCAATTGGAACTTCAAAATATATACATAAAATATATTATACATACGTACACACAAGCACATAGTTCCTAAATGCATCTATATGAAGGTTCCTAGTTATAGTCTAGGCCAATCCACCTAGTTCTCTATAACCTTGGCTCTGAATACCAATCTGTCACACCCCGCCAAGGCGGAATCGCAAGGCATGATCAATAGGCATCATCACAACACAAGGCGTCAAAATAGAGAAAACTAAAAATGACTTTCAATAAACTTCAAGATCCAAAGCGTGTTATGACAACGCCCAAAACAAAAATCCAACATATAATGCATGAAGAACAAAACATGACAAGTTCAAATGAAAACTAAAACAGATAAATCATAGACTCCGCATGCAAGCCTATGGTCCAGCTAACTCCTCTTCCTAACTCTTCACACGTTTTGCTCACCTGAAAATGATGCTAAAAACGTCAACATAATTGTTGGTGAGAGTTACAGGTTTAAGACTCACTTATGACACCGCGATCAACAAAAACAACATTTGCGAACATATATGCTTGGCTATCTTATCACAAAATAAATTTACATATATCTGTGGTGGATCGTACCCCTCTGTCCCACAATATCTCCACGCAAGACTGACCCACTTGACTAGCTAAGTCTGTTCGGGTCTCACACAAGGTTATGTCATCTTCACATACACATGCCTTACCACAATTCATATCACATAGCAATAGCACATAGCAATAATATAGTTCGACACTTAAAAACACATATCACGGTTCTTAATTCAAAAATAGTTTTGCATCATTTCCATCCCAAAATATAAGTAAAAATTGGGACTGTAAAACTCACCTAATGCAAAGCAAATTCCAATTCCTTCACTTAATCTTGCAAAAAATCTAAGCAAAACTATACACACATATGTAACCATCGATTAGGTCACACGCCAAAGTCGATGTAACAATCACAATGATGGATACTCTATATCCTATCTTGATTCAACTCTTCTATATACTCCTCATACTTGCTAACCTCAAATTACCTCACAAACTTTACTTCTTAACTTTCTGCTTTTTACTCAGTTTTTATAGTCACACGATGACTCTAAATAAAATACTTAAACACCTAATTGGCTCTTCTACTCACATCCCATAGCTCCTCAATGAGTTGTGAGCTTCTATGATTTTTAGATAAAAATAATAGTGAGTGTAACCATTTTATAAAAATTCAACATCACAAAGTGTCCAGAATTTGACCTGAAAAATTCTATAAAATCATAAACATCATGAACTTGCTACAGTAGCAAGCCCATTAATTAAAAAGACGTTTTGATATGGTTTTTGACCTCACAAACACAACTCATAATCTGCCTCGAAAACTCAGTTTTGACAACGAATCTTGTTTGATTAATTTGACTAACGTTCACTCACTTTTAATTCATGAAACCACTTGGGTTGGAAAGTAGACTCTCTTTAGTTAATTTTAGGCTCAAGAAAATCAATAAAATCTATCCGTATGATCGAGATATGGCTCTCGCAAGATGACCTAAAATTCTGCCCAGATTTCTATTCTGAATTTAACATAGTTAACCCTAATTAACTTACCCAAAACCCTAATTATTAACCCTAAAACAATTTTTGATGATCAAAACTTCTTAATTACAGATTATTTACAATAACCTAATCCATCCTTAATGATTGTTACGTTAAATAAAATCAATTGAATTGAAAAAGGATTTAGAAAACATTACCTTAACTCTTGAAAATCAAAACCCTAAATTTTTTTGGGTTTCTCTTTATTCTTTGTGTTGTTCCACCAGCCAAGGAGAGATGAGAGGAGAAAAAAATGATTTTTGATTAAGTTATGATTTGTATTTATAGGCTTAGGAAAAAATAATTACCAAAAATAAGTTGTAATCAAATTGGGATTCTTTCCCTTTTTTTCCTTGTTCGGCCGATCCACACAACCACCCTTTTAATTATATTTTTTTTCTTTTATTTATTTATTATACATTTACTTTAATTCTAAGTAAAAACCTTTAATTATTTTGCTAAACCTTGAACTTTCTAACTAGTTTTCAAACTAACCTTCGATTCTAACTATTTTTAAAAATAGAAAGTACTCTACAATCTATAAAATACTAAACTAATATATATAATATGAATTACATATACATAGTACGTACACAGAATATTACGTACACGACATTTGAAACTACGCAAAGCTTTCAAATGATTTCATTTCCACAAGTACCATGATTCATCACTCATCTACTTCCATCTCATACACATATAAAACACATAAAACACATAATGACACACATAAACTGAATTATACAGGCTTTAACTAACCTGCTAAAATCTCATTTGTCACAGTATCCCCTCCTTTAGGAAATCTCGTCCCGAGATTTTAACCATTAGTCTCGACAATAGCATTCTCAAACAACTGGGGATACTTAGCCTTCATATGATCCTCACGTTCCCAGGTAAACTCTGGTCCACGCTTAGAATTCCATCGCACTTTCACAATAGGTATTTTACTACGCTTAAGAGTTTTGACCTCATGGTCCATAATCTCTAAAGGTTCTTCTACAAAATGTAAGGTCTTATCTACCTTAATCTCATCCAACGGCACATGCAAATTTGCATCAGCTAAACGCTTCTTTAGATTTAACACATGAAACGTGTCATGCACACTACTCAATTCTTCAGGTAATCTCAACCTATATACCACAGGACCAATTCTCTCGAGGATCTCGAAAGGTCCTACAAATCTTGGAGCTAACTTGCATTTCTTTCCAAACCGCACTACACCTTTCCAAGGTGAGACTTTCAACATTATATGATCACCAACTTGAAACTCTAAAGGTTTCCTTCTATTATCTGCGTAGCTCTTCTGATGATCTCTAGCAGCTTTAAGCCTATCTCTAAACACAACCACTTTATCAGTTGTTTCTTGCACCAACTCCAGTCTAATTAATCCGCTATCTCCTATCTCAGCCCACAATACCAGCGACCTACACTTCCTTCCATACAACGCCTCAAAAGGAGCACAACGAATGCTCGAATGATAACTATTGTTATAGGAAAATTCAGCCAATGGCAAATGAATATTCCAACTTCCACCAAAATTAATCACATACGCTCTCAGCATATCCTCTAACGTTTGTATTGTACGCTCGCTTTGTCTATCCGTCAGAGGATGATAAGCCGTACTCATATCTAAACGCGTTCCCAACGCTTTTTTGCATCGTTTGCCAAAACCTTGACGTAAAACGTCAATCCCTATCAGAAATAATCGATGTTGGCACACCATGTCATGCAAAAATCTCATTGATGTACAACCTTGCTAACTTTTCCATAATATAATCCTCTCGTATTGCCAAGAAATACGCCGATTTGGTCAACCTATCAACTATGACCCAAATCGCATCATGACCACTACTTGATCTTGGCAACTTTGTTATAAAGTCCATAGCTATTTTATCCCACTTCCACTCAGGTATCTCAGGTTGTTGCAATAAACCTGGCGATATTTGATGCTCTGCCTTTACCTTTGCGCATGTCAAACACTTGCTAACATAAATAGCAATATCCTTTTTCATACCCGGCCACCAATACATGTCTCGAAGATCATAGTACATCTTGTCCGCTCCTGGATGCACAGAGTACCTCGTCTTATGAGTTTCGTCCATGATCTTGGTTCTTATACCACCCACTAATGGAACCCATATACGATCCATATAGTGTAGGCTTCCATCATGTCTCTTTTCCATTTGTTGGTCCGTACCATTCAATCCTTCAGCTATTACATTTTCATCCTTAAACGCTTCACCTTGAGCTGCCAATATCAGTCCTTTAACTCTGGACTGAATTGTCACAGCCATCGCTCACACTCGTCGAGGCTTGACTCTCTCCTTTCTACTTAAAGCATTAGTTACTATATTTGCTTTACCAGGATGGTACTTAATCTCACATTCATAATCACTAAACAACTTTAACCATCTCCTTTGACGCATATTCAACTCCTTCTGATCGAATTTGTGTTGAAGGCTCTTATGATCTGTATAGATAACACTCTTTGTTCCATATAAATAATGCCTCCAAATCTTTAGCGCAAACACCACCGCACCTAACTCTAAGTCATGAGTCATGTAGTTCTTCTCGTGGATCTTTAATTGCCTTGATGCATAGGAGATTACCTTATCCTTTTGCATAAGAACACATCCCAATCCTTGGTTTGACGCATCACAATAAACCATAAAATCTTCTACTCCATCCGGTAATGACAATATTGGTGCATCACACAAATTGTCCTTTAACGTTCGAAAAGCTTCCTCCTACTTCTCACCCCACTCATACTTCTGATTCTTCTAAGTCAACGAAGTAAGGGGTTTAGCAATCTCAGAGAAATTCTCAATGAAACGTCTATAATATCCAGCCAATCCCAGAAATGATCTTACTTCAGATGGTATCGTAGGGGCTTTCCAACTTTTCACCGCCTCAATCTTAGTTGGGTCCATGTGAATACCGTCGTGATTTACCACGTGTCCAAGAAAATGTACCTCTTGCAACCAGAACTCGCACTTGGAGAACTTCGCATATAGCTTCTCCTTCCTTAGCAACTCCAACATCAATCTTAAATGATTTTCATGATCCTCCTTCGTCTTTGAGTATATCAAGATATCGTCAATAAACATTATGACGAACTTATCCAGGTACAGTTTGCATACTCGGTTCATTAAGTCCGTGAAAACTGCGGGTACATTTGTTAATCTAAATGGCATAACCGTAAACTCAAAATGCCCATATCGTGTTCTAAACGCGGTCTTTGAGATATCATCATCTTGCACTCTCAGCTGATGATAACCAGATCAAAGGTCTATCTTATAGAAGTAGCGTGCTCCTTGAAGTTGGTTAAACAAATCGTCAATCCTATGAAGCGGATAACAATTCTTGATGCCCAACTTGTTCAGTTCATGATAGTCTATGCACATGCGAAAAGATCCATCATTCTTCTTGACAAACAAAACCGGCGCTCCACATGGTGAGTGACTTGGCCGAATAAATCCCTTGTCTTATAACTCTTGAAGTTGCTCCGACAGTTCTTGCATCTCTGAAGGCGCTAGTCGATATGGCGAATTTGCTACGGGCGTCGCTCCAAGAATCAAATCTATATGAAACTCTACTTGTCGTTGTGGCGGTAATCCTGACAGGTCATCCGGAAATACGTCCTCGAAATCATATACGCTAGGAATATCGCTTAACGTCGGTTCATTCGCCTTTTTGCTCATTAACGTCTTTGTCTTCCCGACATTACGTTCTCCTTGAACACAGAGTACCTTACCTTCTTCTACAGGTATCCTAACTATCTTCTCGTGACACACGATCACAGCCTTTTGGTTTGACAACCAATCCATTCCTACTATCACATCAAAACTTCCTTGTCCTAATGGTATCAAGTCTATAGGGAATATACAATCTCCTAGCTCTAGTCTACATCCACGGAAAATTCTATCATCTTCTTCCCTCTTACCATTAGCTACCTCTATCACATACCCATGATATTACATTTCCCACAATACTATATACGTACAAGCATAATCAACCAATATGTGTCAACACCAATTACATGTAATCATACTTGTAAGTCCATTTGTGTTGTGGCGCATGTTTAATTATGTTGTACACCATAATTATATATGCCCCCTTTCACGCGTGTACTCGCTCCTATGAAAACACTTCTTGAAATCAACACATCATGCAACATATAACACATTTAATAAGGCACATAGCACACAAGATAAATCCTAAAACCACTTCTCATTAATAACAATCGTAATCGAAAATAACATTTCCTAACATGTTTCAAACGATAGAAAGAAACACTAAACATCCTAAATCAAATTGATTGCACGAGTAGTCGGGTCGAGGTCGAACTCAGCTCCAACCAATATCTTCCATCGTCAAGTTCATGGGTTGATTACTAGCCGTAGACTCAAGGTCTGAATCGTTAGCA
The DNA here is from genome assembly GCA_026074375.1 of Tanacetum coccineum. Classification (NCBI taxonomy): domain Eukaryota; kingdom Viridiplantae; phylum Streptophyta; class Magnoliopsida; order Asterales; family Asteraceae; genus Tanacetum; species Tanacetum coccineum. The sequence goes on from BQNB010008413.1 coordinate 8,248, forward strand.
TCATCAATCAACCAACAGTTCATATTGCCCTCTCGTGGTGGTAATGGGTAAGGTGCAAACTTGTTCCTTTGGTCTTCCATTTGGAGTTGTGGATGATCCACGAATCCATATTTGTTGTAAGGCTCTTATTCTTCTTCATCCGCGGTGTGGTATTCTTGGAACCTAGAAGCATTTCCTTCCTTGTCGATCCTTCTTCTCCGAATCACTTCAATCGTTTGGTCACCTACTTTCTTCATAGTCATACTCTCTTCCACTTTACACGGATATAAGTCGATGGGTATACGGCACTTACGGTTTGTACGCCATATCTTACAGCCAGAAATTGGGTCGATATAACACTTAATCCCAGTTGAACGCATGATTCCCCAACGAAACTTACGCTTTGAGGGAGACATAACTCTATAAATAAGGAAGAGTATAAGCTCCATCAGATACTTGGCGACGAAGAAAATAAATACTAGCATATATGTATATATATATATTCTTACTACGAAAATAGTAAACGAATAGGCAATTGGAACTTCAAAATATATACATAAATTATATTATACATACGTACACACAAGCACATAGTTCCTAAATGCATCTATATGAAGGTTCCTAGTTATAGTCTAGGCCAATCCACCTAGTTCTCTATAACCTTGGCTCTGAATACCAATCTGTCACACCCCGCCAAGGCGGAATCGCAAGGCATGATCAATAGGCATCATCACAACACAAGGCGTCAAAATAGAGAAAACTAAAAATGACATTCAATAAACTTCAAGATCCAAAGCCTGTTATGACAACGCCCAAAACAATAATCCAACATATAATGCATAAAGAACAGAACATGACAAGTTCAAATGAAAACAAAAAAAACAGATAAATCATAGACTCCGCATGCAAGCCTATGGTCCAGCTAACTCCTTTTCCTAACTCTTCACACGTTTTGCTCACCTGAAAATGATGCTAAAAACATCAACATAATTGTTGGTGAGAGTTACAGGTTTAAGACTCACTTATGACACCGCGATCAACAAAAACAACATTTACGAACATATATGCTTGGCTATTCCATCACAAAATAAATTCACATATATCTGGGGTGGATCGTACCCCTCCGTCCCATAATATCTCCGCGTAAGACTGACCCACTTGACTAGCTAAGTCCTTTTGGGTCTCACACAAGGTCATATAATCCTCACATACACATGCCTTACCACAATTCATATCACATAGCAATAGCACATAGCAATCATATAGTTTGACACTTAAAAACATATATCACGGATCATAATTCAAAAACAGTTTTGCATCATTTCCATCCCAAAATATAAGTAAAAAGTGGGACTGTAAAACTCACCTGGTGCAAAGTAAATTCCAATTCATTCACTTAATCTTGCAAAAAATCTAAACAAAACAATACACACATATGTTACCATCGATTAGGTCACATACCCAAGTCGATGTAACAATCTCAACAATGGATACTCTATATCCTATCTTGATTCAACTCTTCTATATACTCCTCATACTTGCTAACCTCAAATTACCTCACAAACTTTACTTCTCAACTTTCTGCTTTTTACTCAGTTTTATAGTCACAAGATGACTCTAAATAAAATACTTAAACACCTAATTGGTTCTTCTCCTCACATCCCATAGCTCCCCAATGAGTTGTGAGATTTTATGATTTTTGGATAAAAATAATAGTGAGTGTAACCATTTTTATAAAAATTCAACATCACAAAGTGTCCAGAATTTGACCTGATTCGACCTTTAGAAAGTTTAGCTTGAGCAGACCCATTTAAACACTTAGGAAAATTCTACAAAAATTCTAGAAAATCATAAACATCATAAAGATTGGTAAGATGTAAGTGTTTAAACATACTCCTAGGCATTACATTAATACTAGCACCTAGGCCAGCCATGGCATAAAAATTAAATTTACCGATCGTGCAAGGGAGTGTGAAGCTTCATGGATTTAACTCTTTAGGTGGCAGTTGGTGTTGTAAAACTTCAGGAGTTTCACTTTCAGGTCCTGATATGAAGGACACTCCATGGAGTTAGTTGAGCCCAGATGTTTCATGATCAACAGTAACTGTTTTAATTTGTTCTGAGGATGAGCTAAGGGTTTTATTAGAATGAATTTCCTTAGTCAATTGTTCGATCTGGGTTTCTAAATTTTTGAGCAAGGCGCTTTGGTTCCTAGTATTAATCTCAGCATTCTCTTGAAGCTTCTTGATCCACACCTCCATTTTAGTACTTCTCGTGCAAATTCCTCTTGATGCTTAGCTAATAGTTCTTCTAAGCTTTGCCTCTTTTCGCCATATGGTGGACGGTTATCAATCTTAGTGTAGTATCCAGGTGGTCCTACATGAAGTTTTCCTCCATTGTTCCCGTTAAAAGGTGCTGTTTATCCAAATTCTCCATATCTGACCTCTTCAACTTGTTTAACTTCCTCGTTGAGGGGACAATCCTTGTCGAGGTGAGGTCCTTCGCAAATTTGGCATCCAACCTGGATTGCATGAACACTTTCCTTTAGCTTCTTCATGTCTCTTCCTAGGTTGTCCAACTTATTTACCAAAGCAGCTAGTCCATCCTTGCTACTACTGCTTCCAATATTCCTGCTTGTTGTTCCGTCGTGCCATTTTTGAGAATGGTCAGCCATGGTCTGAATTGTTGTGAGAGCTTGGGCTGGTGTCATCCCAAGGATTGGTCCTTGTGAATCAAGTAATTGACGGTTCATAGTGCTCAAACCCTTGTAAAAGATATTTACCTTTTGATGATTATTGATGTCGTGGGTAGGACACTTGTATAGCATGTCATTATACCGCTCCCAGGCTTGGTATAATGATTCATCTCCTTCTTGCTTGAAGTTGTGAATATCTTCAAGCTGCTTTACGGTCATGGAAGGTGGGCAATACCTTTGGATAAACGCCTTTTTTAGGAGATCCTACGTATTGATAGTACATGGGGCGAGTCTGTCCACCCATCTTTTTGCGGCTCCGGTAAGAGTGAAGGGAAAAACTCGAAGCATGACTGTGTCTTTAGAGACTCTGGGAATATTGGATAAGCCAACGATGCCGAGGACCCGATCAATGTGATCGTAAGCATCCTCGTCCACGGCTTGAATTCCACATCGCACTTGCACAATAGGTATTTACTACCTTAAGAGTTTCTGACCTCTGCGTCCAAAATCTCTATAGGCCTTCGACAAAACGTAAGGTCCTTATCTTACCTTTAATCTCAACCACGGCATCAGGCAAATTTGCATCAGCATAATTGTTATTTAGTTTATTAGTAATTAATTAGCTTAAAACCAAAGCCTCTTTAAAACCAGAATTTACTTGCTTTTATTAAATATAAAAACACAAAAAGAATCTCCCTTCAACCCTTAGACCTTAGTTAACATTCGATCCGGCCTTTATAGTGTTATTCCCCTAGAGAATGATAATAACCCCCGAGCCTTACATATACTACACTACAACGGTTAGGTACACTACCTAGGGAGTTGTAAAACTTCTTGTAGAAGTCCCTTACGACAACCGCAACAGAATATGTTCCATCAGACGAAGATAATTTAACGATTCACGCTAGATGGGTAAAGAATGAATGTCGGCGATGTTATCTTCAGACGCATCCTTTTCGATGGAGATGTTTCCTTTTGGACATTGTCCTGAAGGAAATCGTGACGTATCTTCGGTGTGTTTTGTCCGCGAAAGAAATAAATAAATAAAGAAGAAAACAAACGAAGATGGAGGCGACAAGCTTGACAATGTCAAGATGGATGGTGGTTAGTGTACAATAAACTGCACTCACAAATTTATGTAGCTCTTCTCGAGCATTACGAATGTTCATAAAACAATCACACGACGAGGTATAAGGTTGTCTTAAAGGTGGCAGCGGAAATAGTGGAGGAAAGAGATTAGACATCTCTATGGTTGAAGAGGCGTGGTTGAGTGAGAAGGAAGAGGTGTGATCGAAAGACAAAGAGTGTTTTCGTCAAAGAGAAAGAATGTTTTTGTTGAAAAGAAAAGGAGAGTGTTTTAACTTATGTTGTTAAAAGGCTTGAATAGGGATTTTCAGATATGACCTTTAACATTTGCGATCGCATGTTAATGATACTTGAATATTTTGGAAGAAATATTTAAGTTGTCAAACCTACTAGGAGGTGGATTAGATTTGTATCTAACATTCCCTTGATAAAAGAGTAGATCATTTAGAAGAAGGTGAGATGACGATTAAGGGAATGTGTGAGTGAAGACTCTAGGAGATATAAGACCATTTTACGACTCTCTTTGACTTTTTAGATTTGTGACACGGACACAAATAAAATATTCTAGTGTGAGAAAATATATATACCTAGATGCATAAGACATATAGATACAGGCATGCAAGTTTATCTAAGCATGCATCGACACAATAATCAATGAGATTAATGTGTAAGGTATATGACATTTAAACATTAATTGTCATATATTAAGCTAACATAGTGTAGGTGCACAATTAACACGTAAGTCATGTAAAATGACGCAAACAAAACATGATAGTTTTAAATGCAATTGTCATGCAAAACAAGTTAGCATTTAAGAGCATGTGTTATTTATATAAACTAAGAGATATTTTATCTAAATTGCTAGAAAAAGACAAACAGACAAACGCCTTTATAATAGACTTACATTTAATAGACATGCAATTAATCGTTGAGCATCAAAATAATTGATGTATGTAAAGTTATATATACGTAATAATACCATGTATTAGAAATCCAAACTACCCTTGAGGACAAATGGTTTAGTAGGAAAAATCTCTACCAAAAATACTACACGTTAACCGGTAAGTATTACCGCGAGTCGTTTTTCTCAAAAGACTTATGAAATTTGAGACCTCGTTTGTTATCTGGGACAATGACTTGAATTTATGTTCGAAGATGATCGTTTTCTAAAATTCCTAATAGTGAACAACTAAAGGTACAATTAAACTGTCCTACCAAAAAAAAACGTTTACGGGCGGAAATTTAATTTAACTAGACAAATAAGCAAGCAATACTAAAATTAATCCTAAATGATTTTCTAAACCGTTTCTAATCCTAAATGCTATAAAAAAGGAAAGTGCTAAGGAAATTCTAAACCGAGAGGTTAAGATTACAAACTGAAGAAATCGAGAAGGGAGATCGAATCCCGGTTCTTTAAAAAGTGAACTTTCAAATTATAACCCCTACGAAAAGTAAATTTCTAAACCTAAGCCTTAAATATGATTAAAAGAAATATTTTTATAAAAAGAAAATTATTCCTTTTTTGATTATTTTTCTATTTTTTAAAATTTTTTAAAGTTTTTAACAAAATTAATTCACGAAAAATATAAAACTTTAAGTTAAAAATCCTAGAAAATTTCTAAAAATAGCTTATGATAAGCAGGATGCAGGAAAAAAAAAATGGGACAATTTTAAGAGCTATACTATTAAGCCGGGAAAAATAAAATAGGCATTGAAATGCTTATTATTACTAAAACTGAAAAAAGGGTTAAAAGTATTTTAAATGCACCTTGAGACATAAAAGTCCTAAGGGCGCATTGGTTAGAGGTGTGTGGTGTTGTGTTGTTATAAAGGTTGATGAGGGTTGAGGTCCAGGGTTCGAGCCTTGCTCACCCTGGATTTCCCTTCTTCCCTTTTTATACTTTTTGCAAAAACTTTGAAAAGCAAACCTGTAGAACAGCGAAAAATAAGCAAAATTTATAAAACAAGCTTTTTATGAAAACAAGTAAATAAGCTAGAAATTGGCTTTAAAACAGACAGAAATACTTCAACTCTTCTTTAAACTTTTTCTTACAGGGTACAATACAATATAAGGCATAAGTTAGGCTCAATTCAAATCAAATAAGCTATTACTAACCTAAAACTACCTTAATAAGCTATTTGAACTAAACTTAAGAGAAAATGACAAGCCATAAGCTGAAAAACCAATAAGCATTTTTTTCATTAAAAAAATAGTTCTTAAACAGCCTGAACAGGCAACTTAGAGCTTATTTTTAAGCACTCTAATGGAACCTTATTGCAATAAGCTCTATACCTACTTAAAGAATGAGATTAACTCTATCTAAATCAGCATTCAAAAAATATTTTGAAAATCAAATAAGCAATTAAAGAACTTAATCGGAAATAGCCACTTTTACTTTTAACAATGTTTTTGTCTATTTTAAGAAGATTTGAAAATAAGCTAAGGACTTTGCCCTCTAATAAGCTATAAAAACTTATAACTAATCTATAAACATTTCTTTAAACTAGATTAAGTAAAAAATATAACTAAAAGCTAAAAAAATTTAAATAAACTTTTTGGTGCAACTGGCTAACCAAACAATCCCTTAAAGGAGTTTTAGGCTTATTTTTTCAATAAGCTAAAAGATCCTTATGGACTTTTGGCTTATACCACTAAAAACTTTGACTTAAGAAGCTACTTAAAAAACCACTTTTAAAATGTATTTGAAACTCAAAAAGTAATGAAAAAGCTGCTTATGCAATTTTACCTTACTTTTGGTTTTTGAATAAAAAGACATAAAGCTAATTTTAAGCTTAAAATGATGACTTAATAAACTTTTAAAAGCAAACTAAGTTGAAACAGATCTACTATTACCTAAAATCTACTTGTTAAGAAAATTTGAAATTCTAAAAACTATTTTTACCAGCTGATTTTTAAGTTAGAAAATGGCTATTTGTCTATTTTCTCTACTGATGCATTTGACCACTAAATTACCAAATCTAAAAACTAACAAATGCAGGCTAAAGTGACTAGTTCTTACACTCTAAACTAATCAAAACAAGAGCAATGGAAGCAGTATTAACACCTAGAACAGACATGGGCTAAAAATGCATATGATACTTTGAACTTATTACCACAGATGCTAAAAACTACTTAAAAACTTTGATTAAAACTAATTAGACTTACATATAACTTTAAATCTTTAATATTAACTAGATACGATGTTATAAGTTGAATTTAAGGTTCAAAAGAGAATATGGCAGTACTAACTTAGTTAGGTATGCCATAAGCCAAACACCCCTTAAGGATTCTTAACTACCATCATTAAGCGTATGAAAGATAAGATTTAAGGCACAAATTTACAAATACCAGATTAAAAAGATACAAACAATCCTAAATGATCAAATTTAAAACACTCAATTAAGCCGGAACGTAAGCTATAATACTATGATCTATTTTTGATATTTTTGACAGTGTTTATAACAAATAAGAGTAACTATAAGAATTTAAAACCTAACAATCAAAACATAAAAAAGCATTAACACAACCTAATATAAGCACTATTAAGCAAAACTAAACAGCAATAAGCAAAAAATAAGCAATAATAAGCTGAAATTCAAAATTAAGCTATAAAAAGAAGTTTGAGAACTTACAATAGCCTTTGCTCTAAACAAGGCTTATAAATGCTCTTATGAGCTATCAACAAGCTCCAGCTTACCTAGATTAATCTGGTGAAGTTTCTTGGCAAACCTCCATCCATGTCGGTTTCCCTATCCAGAATATGCTGAGGTGTTTGATGTGGAATTGATAAGAAAAAGCTATTTAAGCTTTTAAGAGCTTAAATGAGAGTGTAGCGAGCTTATTAGTTATTATGATTGCAAATTGAGCTTATTAGATTAGAAAGAGAGTTTAAATCAATCCATCATTCAATTAAGTAAAAACGGAATTTAAGTATAAGGTGAATAAAACTGACTTTTATTGATTAAGACGAAAGGTTACAAAGCTTTTGAATTGAAATTACAATAGAAAAAGTTACAATAAGCTGACAACGACTTAATAAGCTAAATGACAATTAAACTAAAGCTACACTTAAAACTACTCCTAGATATCTCTTGTGAGTGAGAGAGGCCTTCAATTTATAGGAGGAGGAGAAGCTTCTAGGTCTGTTATATGCTCCCATTAGTCTTAATCTTGGCCCTCGAATTCTTTCAATCATTGGATCCTCAATTATGGCCGTTGGATTAGAATGTGAGAACACGGATTGCCAAGCTGGCAATCCCACTTCTTTGGAGTGCAGTGGTGTGTTCTTTTTGTATGATTTCAGTTGCAAATTTCTCATCTTTGGTGGTGTATACATTCAGCATGTCATTTCTTGAGTTATCATGACCAATCAAAAGCTTCGTGACGCTCGTTATTGTCAGCGTGGATCTTGGTACTTGGAATCTTCAAGGCCACGTAGAAGGACGAGTTAATTATGTTTAAATTGGGGTTAATTTTGAGAGGGTGAAATGGGGGAGACGGTGAATAGTAAAACTATTTTTCTCGCCCCCCAAATTTTATACGATTGTGTTTGACCCGGGGGAAACTGGAGGCTGTTATGACTTGGGCTTAGGGCTTTTTTATAACTATAAGAGAATGGGCCGGGTGTATATGGGCTCGGTTTAGGGATTTAAGGGTTTTGGTTATAAAGAGATAACGACCGTTAGTCTTTGATTAACAAAGGACTAACGGTGTTATCAATTTAGGGCTTTTTGTGAAATTGGTTTTAACATTAAGGCTCATTTAGGTATTTTGAGGGTTTTGTCTTTTTGTGGGTTGGCCAATGGTTGACCAAGGTTGACTTTGTTGGCCTTTGCTAGAACTCCGGCTTTGTGCACTCTATCCGTTCTCGCTGTCCGTATTTGTCCGGTTTGATCAGCTTTCTGTGATTTTGCAATCATCGTCCTTTCACATCACAACTGACCAAAAACAAGCAATATACAAGCATAATTTGCACAATTTGTTCATTTTAGGGCCATTTTTGGTATAAAAAGGATATGTGATTTCTCACATATTAAAATTCCCCAAACTAAGCGATTGTCGTGTCCTCACACAATGTTATATGCTCTAAAACCAAATACCTCAAAACTTCCCCAAACTAAATCTTTGAAATAAGTAGGCAACAGACTTTTTGTGGGGAGAATTGTAAGCTTTCCCGATAATATCTTTAGACGAGAGTTGAAGAGTAAAACTCGATCACCAACTTTGAAAATGATGTTTTTTATCTTAGAGTCGTGAAGCTTCTTCGTCCTCTCTTTATATATCAAAAAATTCTCGTAAGCTTGATCACGAAGCTCATTAAGTTCATTAAGTTGAAGCTTCTGGTGATCACCCGCGGTTTGAAAATCAAAATTAGCATGTTTCAAAGCCCACTATGCTTTATGCTCTAACTCGATAGGTAAATGGCAAGACTTTCCGACTACACGAGTTGCTAAGGAGTCAACCAATTGGTTTCTGTCTTAAACAGCGGTAGGAAAGCCCATAAAGCGTCATCTAGTTTGTCGGACCACGAGGCACGGTTTTCTCCAACCGTCCTTTCAAGAATACATTTCAAGCACGATGGACACTCCCACTTGACCGCTCGTGTGAGGGTGATAACGGCATAAAACGGTAGCATGACGATGTGTGACCACATACTTAGACTTCTTTACTTTAGCAAATTGATATTACAAAAATAGGTCCCACGATCGCTTATAATAGCTTCAAGGTGTTCCAAACTCCGGGGCGGAAAAGAGATTTCAAAAACTTAAACTACAATCTCGTGCATCAATTTGAAGGAGCGCCTTCGCTTCTCACCCACTTTGAAAGATAATCAACGGCAACGAGGATGTATTTATTCCCATGTGAAGACGGAAATGGTCCTATAAAATCGATACCGCATACATCGAAGATTTCACAAACTTGAATAGCGTTTTGAGGCATCTCATGTTGTTGTGAAATTTTGCCTTGCCTCTTTGACACGTGTCACAAGGATTTGATCGTAGTATGGGACTCCGCCAAATAGGTTGGCCAAAGAATACTCTGGCATCAAAATACTTTTTCGCGCGGTTGAGATTGGCCCTATGATGGCCCTCGGTGGGTCCATTTGGACAAGCTTTGAGGATGAATAATTAGCTTTCTTGCCCTGTACATACGCTTCGAATGAATTGATCCGCACCAATACGCAAAAGAATGGGACATCCCAGAAATAATGGTTTTAACGTCCTTGAAAAACTTCTTTTTGTTGAGTCATCATTTCTTTGATGATAAAATTTCCACCGCATGGAAATTTGACATCGTTAGTCCGCAAACCATGAGGTTTCCCATAGATATTACACCAAGAGTCTTTAAAGGAAAATTTTCGATTTTTGTCTTTTTGATTTCTAACACATCCTTCATGGGATTATCTAAGTCTAGATAACTGATCGGCCGCGAGGGTTCTCTCCATCCTTTTTTATCAACGGATGGATGATATCAAATTTCTTGTGGGAGGAGAACCCCAACGGCCCAGCAAACAATCGGCTTGGCCAATCTTGGTTTATCATAAGGTACTTTAAAGCCGAGTGATCCATATACATTATGCTTTTAGATAAGACAAGATATGGTCGAAACTTTTCAAAAGCATACACTACGGCAAGCATTTCCTTCTCCGTCATAGTGTAATGAATTTGAGCTTCGGTCATCGTCTTACTAGCATAATGTATAGGCTGAAAGTGCTTCATCTTTCGTTGTCATTAAACCGACCCAATCGAGAAATCACTTGCATCACACATAAGTTCGAAAGGTAGGTTCCAATATGGGACAAGTAAGATCGGAGCTTCGGTAAGCTTCTTTTTAAGAGTCTCGAATGCATCAATACAATCTTTAGAAAACACAAACGGTGTTTCCTTCTCAAGAAGATGAGTCATAGGTCTAGCAATTTTGGAAAAGTCTTGGATAAACCGTCGGTAAAAACCCGCATGACCTAGGAAACTCCTAACACCTTTTACGGTAGTCGGGGTGAGGAAAAAATTGCTTAGACGATAACATTTGACTTTAGCCTCGATCGACCTCAATTCTTGACTTCGAAATTTTATGACCTTACCACCAATTACTTCTCTACTACATAAAGTCGGCACTTCTCCCAATTTTAGAACCTAAATTCGTGTCTTCACACTTTTAGCATCTTTTCTTAAATTGGTAGCAGGCACGAGAATCAAAACTATCCCCAAAAACCGAGAAATCATCCATAAACACTTCCATAGTCTTTTCGATCATATCATGGAATATGGCCATCATACACCGTTGGAAAGTACCGGGAGCATTACACAAGCCAAAAGGTATGCGACGGTACGCGAAAGTTCCATACGGTCATGTAAAAGTAGTTTTCTCTTGGTCTTGGGGATCTATCGGTATTTGAAAATACCCCAAAAATCCATCTAGAAAGCAATAAAACTCATTTCCGGTTAATCTTTCTAACATTTGATCCATAAACGGCAATGGAAAATGATCTTTTCGAGTCGCTTTATTTAAATTTATATAGTCGTTACAAAACTCTCACACCCCCGGGGTAACTAAACGTTCTGTCAGTTTAATTCATTCTCTGCATTAGCACAAACGGTCTTTACCACCCTTTCTGGGAACACCATGCACTGTGGGGATCTAACCCTGGGCGATGTCGGACAGATAGGGTAAATTATTTCTGGCATCAAGAAGTTTTAGGACCTCCTTTTTGATTACCTCGTGAATTTTTGGGTTAACCCGTCTTTGACTTTGAACCATGGGTTTGTAATCATCCTCCATCAAGACTTTTGTGTTTACAAAAACGTAGAGGGCTCGATACCCTTGATCTAGGTGTTTTCATTGCAATGGATTGTTTATGTGATTTAAGCACCTTTAAGAGGGCTTCTTTTTCAACATCTTTTAAACCTTTTGCAATAATCACTGGTAACTTGTCATTTTCTTCTAAGTAAGCATATTCCAAATGAGATGGTAAATCTTTTAACTCTAATTCCGGAGGTTCTTCCATTGAGGATTTTGCCTTCCTTGATTTTATTTCTCTTGCTTTAGGGGTTCATAGAGGGAAAGTTGAAACGGGTAATTATATAATAATTTTCAATTATTATGAAAATATCTCCCTCCGGATCGCAATCGGCATGATTAATTTCCGGTGAAATCGAATCATCCTTGAGATAAGCTTCGATCTCTTCTAAGATGAATTCAGAAGTAAGAGGCTCAGACGTCGGGGTGGGATTGCCACCCGAAGATTTATTAGAAAATCCTAGCAATTCCGGAGCATACTCCTCACAAACCTCATCAATGATGTCAATTCGGTTTACCGACTTATCATTTGTGAGAAAGTATCTCGTAGTTTGATCTAGATTAAAAGTGATGGCTTCGTTATCAACCCGAAGGGTTATTTCTTCTCCATAAACATCAATTAAGGCACGATCGGTTCTTAAGAAGTACTCTCCAAAGTTATCGGAGAGGTAAGCTGGAGGGACTCGGCTTTCAAAATCTACAATAACAAAGTCGGTAGGAAAGTGGAACTTTCCCACTTTGACATAACTGTCTTTGGCGGTCCTTTAGGATGGAGTTATGGATTGATCCGCTAAATCAGAGTCCAATCCCGAGTGGGGGTAAGTTCGGGTAAGGATAAATTTTTCCAAATGGAAAGGGGCATAAGATTTATGCTTGCGCCGAGATCGGCCAAGGCATGACATACATCCATTCCGGGGAAATTGCATGGAATAAGAAACTTGCCGGGATCTCCAAGATTTTCAGGAAGCTTTTTGAGGAGCATCACCGAGACATTCTCGTTCAACGGTATCTTAGCTAATTCAAGCAACTTTTCCTTATTCATGAGCAAATTCCTAATCATAGGAGCAAATCTTGGCATCAAAAGTAAAGTATCCGCGAAGCTAATGTCGAAGCGTAAATCTTGAAACATTTGAAAAATCTTCTCTTTTTGATAAGAAGCTTTTTCACGAAGCTTTTAATTATCAAGTCGCGAAGGATACGGAATATTCGGCTTAGGTAAAGTCTTCGGAACAACGGGTTCTGGAATCGAAATGGGGTTAACCGGAGGTGGGATACGTGAGCTGGTATTTCCTTGGGAAATTTGTTGCTCTTATCGTTGTCTCCTCGGTTTCTCGTTCCACTACCTTTTTAGGAGAAGGATTAGTAGGAATCGAGGGTCCCTCGTAAGCAACACCACTTCGAGTAGTGATCGCTTTCATCTCACCCTTCGGGTTTGGAATGGTATTACTCGGAAGAGTACCCAAAGTTGAGGCTTGGTTTTGAAAGAATCCACTTAGCATATTTTGCAAGTTAGTTTGAAAAAAAATTTGTTAATTCATCAAGACAGCTTGTTGAGTCTTCATCGTGTTTTGAATTTCATTCTTAACTTTTCCTTTCAACGAATTGTATTTGATTTTGCATGTTCTCTTCATCATTGATATTAGTTCTCTTGTAACTTGAAAACTCATTTGAAAACTCTTGTTGAACATGATTATTAGGAACTTGAAAATGTTGGTTTTGAAATCCTTGATTTTGAAAATTTAGAGCATGATTGTTTTGAGCTTGAAAAACTTGATTTCCATGAAAATTATTTCCCCGATTAAAATTATTCCCTTGACCTTGATTTCTGATTATAACACTATTTTGACCATTGTTTTGCCCGGTGCTCAAAAACCGATAGTGGTGCCTTTGGTTACTAACACGATTTGAGGGTTTACTTGATTGTAAGAACCCTGTTGACGCACAATACACTAGCTTGATTGTTATCGGTTTTTAGGACAAATGTTCCTAAGCATGAGGCCTGCTTGATATAAAGTATAGATTACATTATAAAATAAATATGAAAATATAATATTCAAAAGAGCAATTTAAGAAAATTCCCTAAGGAAATTTCACTATTAAAAATATATTAATATTATATATAATAGTATATTTAACCGGATAATCTGATCACCTGGTGTTTCCCCAACGACTAGTGAAATTTGAAACCTCGTTAAGCTTGGATGTTGATTTGAATAAAGAAAATAGTGACTTTTGATATTATGATCTACTAAATAAAAAGCAACAATTAAAATTGAACAATTCAAGGCGCAATTTTAACAATAAACAAATACGGGAAAAAAAATAAAATACGACGATTAAACAAAATAGAATAAATTAAACCTTAAGATTGCAAACTAATTTTTCTACACCTAAATTAGGGGATATAAAGAAAATAAAAAATTTTTTTTAGATAATTTTTGAATTTTTTATTAAAAAATATTTATGCTAATTAAATCCTAAAAATAAAAAAGAAAAATAATTGAAATTGTCATTTTTTCCTAAGTAAAATAGGTAAAAAGAAAATTTTTAGAAAAAGGAAATACTATTTTGGGCTTTTTTGTTAGATTAAAAGATCATGATTTTTCTTAAATTAAACTAATTAAAAACTTTAAAAAATATAAACTATAAAAAAAATAAATCCTTAAAATTTTTTAAAAAATTACACTGAATAAAGAAACATTGTGCTGCTATAAAAATTAAAAGCCCTAATTTTTATCTTTTAAATAAATCTTAATTAAACTTATTAAAAACTAAACCCTAATTACTAATTAAAACTAATAAACTTGATTAAAATACTTAACTAAGGACCAATGGTGCAAAAAAAAACTAAAGGACTAACTGGGAAACTAACTATCTAACGTAATGACTAACAGAAAAACAACTGAAATTAAAAAGTTACACTACCTACCCTGAGAGCCTAACCCGATTACAAACTAAGTCCATTAAGCATTTGAAATTTTAAAAAACTTAAAATGAAAAACTTAAAGAAGCAAAGTTGTAGAAAAAGCTAGAGATAACAACTTTAACAAAAGCACTATGGTCTGAAACCCACTAATCAGCTCTTAAACAGCTTATTATTATGCTGTTTTCAGAAACAAAGTCTTATCCTTGGTTTTTACTAAATAAGCTATAAAAAGCTCTAAATAAGCTTAAAGTGAAATCTAAAAGCTGTTCTAAACTCCCTAAGATGTGCTTAATCTAATTGAGAGAAGAAATAAAAGCTGGAAACACTTTTAAGCTGTTGAAAATGATCATGAAAATGACTAACTCAGGAATTAAGCTAAATTGCACAAAATCAAATTAAGCTAAAAAGCTCAAAAAGCTATTCTAGACTAAGAGCTTATGAGAACTTATGCAACTACTAATAAACCATCTATTTAAGCTATAAAAACAAATACCTTAAGCTAAAATTATCAATTTAAGAATCTACTTAATTTCCTACTGTTTTTGGTGTTTTTAGGTTTTTTAGTGACTTTGACAGCTGAATTAAGCTAGGTAAATAAGCTAGAAAATAAAATGTAAGTCTTAATCTATATTAAGCTATAACTAAACTATAAAATACTAAAAGATAAGCTACTAAATCCTAATATTGCTGGCTTAAATTGGGGCTTTAATATCAGCAGTACTAACTTTTGTTAGTACTGCTGGTGCAATTGGCAATACCACAAAGACAAAGAGTGCAGGCAACCTAGTGGTTACCACTACCTTAAACACACTCAAATGAGTGTGTATAAACACAATGCAAGCAAAATCCAAGCCTTAAGGGCTTTGAATCAAAATTTCACAATCAAAAAGAAAGGCACAAGGTACCCTGGTGCTGAGAAGGAAAATTAAGCCATAACTTTTTAAATTTTGAAATCTAACTTATAAAATCACTTCATCTAATGATCTTGAATGAAACTAAAGCTAACTCAATCAAAATGCTCAAAAACCTTTGACTTTTAAAGGTCAAATTTACTTAAACCAAACACCCCTTAAAGTTTGACAGATTTCTGAAAAAATGAAATTAAATAAAGAAAAAGTTAACAATTCTAAAAATATGAAAATGCCCAAATTTTACTGATTAAATTAAAAGTAATTAAACTAATTAGATTTTAACCTAAATTACATTAACTAATTTAAATAAACTAACTAAAGCTAACTGTTGTTAAAACAAAAGGACTAACAGTGAAAGGACACAAGGACTAACAGAGTAAAGAGAAACTAACCTAAGGCATTAACAATGTTAACACTAAATCTGGGGGGGGGGGGGGGGGGGTGGGGGGGTGGTGGGGGGGGGGGGGCGGGCTATCATAAAATAAGAGTATACTGACGTACGAGGAGTTAGGACACTTTAAATCGTAAATCCAACAACTCGTCGATACGCCATCCGAAGAGGCCTCATTATGAAACTCCCTAGTATTATAGCACTTTGATAACCACTCAATATTCTATATAGCATAATCACCGACTAATCGTTTTGGTAAAATAATATTTATAAAGTGAAAACGTTTATAAATATACTTTTCGTAAAAATGACCTAATTTGGTCGTTTTAAGCCCGTTGCTCGCGTTTCTTACGTCCACGTCTTCGTAGTAAGACGAGTGATCAAAATATTACATTTTCAAGTTTTTGATATTCTGCGATGAATAGTGTTTTTACTATTCACAACAGCTATATACTCGTTTTTAGTTTTAATTAGCTTAAACTTGTAATCGTAATAACTTATTCGTTTTAATCCCGATTTTAGTGATTCCTTCGAGTACGTCTTTGTTATTAAAAGATGTATTATATTTTATAAAGTTGGGTCCGCTGATGAATAGTACTTTTACTGTTCATAGTTTATAAAATTACTTTTAATATACACTTTAATTATCGTAAACTCGTAGTTTTATTCGTTTATAGGTTTCCGTTTTTAGCGATTCTTTCGAGTACGATCTCGTAATTAAAAGTTATATCATATTTTAGATGTTTTAAAAATGAAAGTTGCTGTAATGAATAGTAACTTTTATAAAAATAGTTTTATAAAAGTATTTATAGTCGTAAACTCGTAATTAACGTACTTTTTCGTATAAAATCGTTTTTCGAGTTTCTTATCATTTTGGAATCGTCACGAGACGTATTATTATTATATTATATCAAACCCTCTGTAAGGAATTCGGATTTTAAACAGCCCCTAAGTATTCATATGTATATCTTTATAAAAACCTTGTTTTTATGTATTATTTGATTTAGTAGTTTACTTTAAAAACCCTAATAACTATATGTAACATATGTGATACTTATATTAATGTCCAAGATCATCCATAGTCCTTATAAATTCATTGTAACAAGTTTAATAATTTACTTTCCATTATTTTCACATGTGAAGATTAAGAAAACTTATAAAACCCTAATTTAACCTAAACATGTTTATACTTAAACCATATGTTAACATACTTTTACTTCACTTTGCATGATATAATAAAGACCATATGACATGAAGAATAAAGTGCATAAAATCATAAACATAAGTAATAACTCATTTTACATATTAAAAAGTCCTTAGTGGTGATTTAGCCATAATTAACATATTACACATAAAATAATGATAATAAAAAGTATAATGAAGAATTTTTTCAAAGGAAAAAAAAAAGAAAAAACCCTTTAGATGATATATTGAGATGAGAATAAGTGCTAAACCCGTGATTAGATCAAAACCAAAGCTTACAAGCTTAAAACCTAAGATTAGGTTTGAAACCGCTAATCTTTCCTTTTCTTCCTTAATACTTGAAATGAATGAACCATGCTTGCAAACCCCTTAGTATGCCTAGTATTGATGAGAAAAGGTTGTATAGATTGTAAAAAAATTTGTATGGTTTGATTTATATGAGCTTATAAATGCCAGTGAGCTATAAGAGAGACAAAGAAAGAGTTTTGGTGATTTTTGTTAAGTGTTTAAGAAAGGAAGAGTGCATGCATGCTATATATAGTCAAAATATCTAACTAACCTAACCGTGGTTACTTTCTAACCCTTGCACAAGTTAAAATATGGTCCAGTGTTCATGGTGAAAATAGATGGTTCCCTAAGATCTTTTAAATATCTAAGAATTTCTTATTAGCAAGTTGATAAGTCTTGGTCATAACCTTGAAAATTTCGGCCACATATACATATATGTGATGTTATATTTATTATTTTGGGTATTGGGTATAATCGTGGGTATTCGTTTAAGCGTAGATAGGTTTTGGTGCTTCCGGGTATGCCGAAACGCGTTTTATCGTGAAACGTAAGCATTTTACGTAGCCAATAAAAATAAGATGAACAAAGTTATTAATTATCCTTATAATAATCATATAACACTTGCTTGATGTAAACATTTAATCGTTTAATGCCCGTTTACATTGAATGATCATTTTTAGTTTACGCGATTTAACTTAACGTTTACGGTTTAAGAGCAAACGCGTAAAACCCTAAAAATAAATTGTGAATTACATAATGTCATACAATGACCTAAAACACGAGGTGTTATAGTCTCCCCCGGTTAGCTGAGCCTTGTCCTCAAGGCTTAAGACGCAGCACTTGACGACGGCCCGGTCTTTGAGAACAGATGTGGGTATTTCTTCCGAATTGATCTTCGGAGCTTTCCCCCATGTAAACTCTGGACCACTCTAGGAGTTCCAATCGAGACCTTGACTAATGGGAAAAGCGGCTTCGCTCAACCGTTTAACTTCATACTCTAGATCTCTAAGGTCCTCGTCAAACTGAAGTTTTTGACGTCAGCAAAATGAGCCATTCCGTCTCACGGGAACGGCTAAGGGTTCGTCGGCATGACACTTCTTTAAGTTGGACATGTGAAATGTATTATGAACTCTGCTCAGCTCCTCAGGAAGCTCGAGCTTGTATGCAACGTCTCCAACCCTTTTTATTACCTTGAAGGGTCCAACAAACCTGGGATTTAATTTCCCTCGTTTGCCAAAACGTACTACCCCTTTCCAAGGCGAAACCTTGAGCATCACTTTATCTCCATCGGCTTACGCTTTAAATCAGCGTAGCTCTTTTGCCTATCACGAGCAGCTTGCATCCTTTGATTAAAACTGAATGATTTTTCCTCATTTGCCCTTGAACATCTCTGGACGGTGAGTTAACTTCTCTCAACCACCTCCCCCCCCTCCCCCCCCCCCCCCCCCCCCCCCCCCGCCCCCCCCCCCCCCCCCCCCCCCCCCCCCCCCCCCCCCCCCCCCCGCCCCCCCCCCCCCCCCCCCCCCCTCAGCCCAACAAATAGGCGAACGACCATATTCTACCGGTAAAGTGCCTCAAAGGGTGCAGCCTTAATCTAGCATGATAACTGTTATTGTATGAAAACTCCACCAAGGCAAATGTTTTTAACCCAACATTTCAAAGTTCGATCACACAAGCTCTAATCTATCTTCGAGAGTTGAATGGATTCTCTCGCTTATCGCGTCAGTTTGCGGATGATATGCCAAAAACTCATATCTAAACTTGAACGCCAAAGCTTCTGAAGTGACCTCCAGAAATTTGATGCTAACCTAGGGTCACGATCACAAATAACGATACCGGTATCCATGCCTTGTTACACTTCCTTAGTCCATTCTCGCTAGTTTCTCAGAGGGTCAGTTCTTCATGGGTATAAAGATTGCCACTTGTAAGACGGTCCAACGATTACCATAATGGTGTTCATACCTTGTGATTGACTTAGAAGCTTGGTGACTAAATCCATCGAGATATATGTCCCACTTCCATTGAGTGTATCTCGGGTTGTACAAAAAAAACAACAAACCCGATTGTCCTCTGATGTTCAACCTTGACCTGTAGCACATGGTAGCACTTGCAAACAATAGGTGGCTTGTCCAGCTTTCATATGGGCCCCAATATAGCTCTGTACGTCTGATACATTTTCTCGGAACCTGGATGGATAGAATACTTCGATTTGTGGGACTCGTGCATGATCACAGTCCGCAAATCGCCATAACAAGGTAACCAACTCCTGCCATTGAGGCATAGGGTTCCATCCGTACGAGGTTCCAACTTTTCCGTTCTAATTGCCTCTGGATATTTAGCATTTTCAATCAGCATACCTCCAACATCCTCATTCTTGATGTTCTCTGGTTTCCGTGCTTCAGTCTGAGCATTCAAGATTTGCTTAGGAAGATCCAAGCTAATAGTCATGACTAAAGCTCGAACTCTTAACGGTGGTTCTCGTTCTTTCCTGCTCAAAGCATCAGCAACGACATTTGCCTTCCCTGGGTGATAACGAATATCGCAATCGTAATCACTAAGCAACTCTAACCATCGACGTTGTCTCATGTTCACTCTTCTGATTAAGAATATGCTGTAAACTCTTATGATCAGTGAACACCGTACACTTGGTACCATACAGATAGTGCCTCTAAATCTTCAGAGCGAACACTACTGCTCCAAGTTCCAGATCATGAGTAGTATAGTTCTTCTCATGGATCTTTAACTGGCGTGATGCATAAGAAATAACCTTTTCCCTTTGCATCAACACAGCGCCCAAACCCTTGATCGAAGCATCGCAGTATACGATAAAATCTTCACTTCCTTCGGGTAAAGCCAGAATTGGTGCACTACACAACTTCTGCTTCAATAACTGGAACGCTGCTTCTTGTTTGTCACCCCACTCAAACTTGACCTTCTTGAGTGAGCTTTGGTCATTGGTTTGGCGATCATTGAAAACCCTTCATGAATCGTCGATAAATACCCAGCAAGAACCCTTAAAAACTGACGAATCTCCGTTGGTGTCTTAGGAGATGCCCAATCTTTAACGGATTCGATCTTGGCTGGATCCACATGAATGCCTTTATTATCAATCACGTGACCGAGGAACTGTACTTTGGGAATCCAAAATTCACACTTGGAAAATTTTGCATACAACTCCTCTTTCTTCAACAACTCTAATATTATCTTCAGATGCTCTTCGTGCTCTTGCTTGTTCTTGGAATAGATCAAAATATCGTCAATAAAGACAATTACGAATTTGTCCAGATAAGGTTTGCACACTCGTCATGAGGTCCATAAACACCAGCAGTGCGTGGACAAACCAAACGGCATAACTTGGAATTCATAATGTCCATATCGAGTTCTGAAGGCAGTCTTCGAGATGTCTTCTTCTCGAACCCTCAATTGGTGATAACCTGACCTTAGGTCGAACCCTTCGAGTAACACTCTGCCCCTTGAAGTTTGATCAAAATAGGTCGATCAATTCTGTAGCGATAACGGGTTTCTTACACCGTAGTTTGTTTAGTTCCCGATAATTATGCACATCCGTAATGACTCCATCTTTTATCTTAACTAATAGAAATGGA
Source organism: Tanacetum coccineum (assembly GCA_026074375.1). Lineage (NCBI taxonomy): Eukaryota > Viridiplantae > Streptophyta > Magnoliopsida > Asterales > Asteraceae > Tanacetum > Tanacetum coccineum. The sequence goes on from BQNB010008413.1 coordinate 29,130, forward strand.
GCTCCCCATGAGTGACGAACTAGTCTTATAAAGCCTTTGGTCAGAAAGCTCTTGTGTTAGGATCCGCCAATTCTTTCATTTCGATGTGGCCCAATCGATAAGGTGCCCGTGCTACAGGGTGCAGCAACCAGGTACTAATCGTATGGTGAAATTCCACTTGTCTGGTAGGTGGAAGACCTGGCAAGTCCTCGGGAAATACTTCGGGAAAATTTTTGACGATCGGTACATCTTGCAGTTGCTTCTTCTTCGACTTGTCTCCAGTCTCCTTGATGGTAATATGTGCCAAAAAGACGTGACATCCTTGTAGCAGATACTTCTGGGCCTTGGTGCACGAGATGATGTTTAATCGAGTCCCGCATTTTTCTCCTTCCGTCTCCATGAAAAAATTAAGTTTTTCCGCTCCCAGAAGATGAGAATACGAACGATTTTTCTTACACAGTCAATAACGGCGTGTATTTCGTCAACAGTCATGCTAATTATGACATCTCAACACCCCCACCAAAGTCAAAAGTACCCATGTCTACAAAGATTAGGTCGACGTGAAACGGATGGTTCAGAAAATTTAACGTGCAACCCAGTAATATCGTATTTACCCAAATTATTCTACCATCAGCTAATTCAACGTTATAACCATGATCTAATGTAGTGGGGGCTATATTAATCAAGGTACTAAATTGAGTAGACACGAAACTTCTATCCGCACCAGTATCAAACAAAATGGAAGCACAACGGTTATTTAGGAGAAACGTACCCGTCACAACGTTGTTGTCTGGGTTTTGCCCTGCAACTCCCACTGCATAAGCCCTGGCTACAGCGTTGCCATTTCCCTGGTTCTTGTTCTTCCACTGGGGGCAGTCCTTCTTGAAGTGGCCTGGAGCCCCACACTCAAAGCAAACGATGGCATTGGTATTTGCCCCTTGGGCTCTCGGGTTGTTGTTGTTGCGGTTGTTGTTGTTATTGTTGTTGCGGTTGTTGTTGTTATTGTTATTGCGGTTGTTGTTGTTGTTATTTGCAGTTGCAGGCGTCTTCCTACAGGAGTTCCTTTGCAGGCGTGGCCAAGCTTCTTCAGTTAGTGCATGTTGGTAAACAAGACTCGTAATGGTTTTGAATGTTACACTTGGGACATAGAGGTTTATCCCTTCTACGATTCCTAGTCACCGGTTTCCGCGGCAGCATAAACCCTGCCTGTTTCTGCCTTTGATTGGTTGTTGGAGTTTTTGGGTTTTTATCGAGAGTGTCCTTCAAACATCCTCTATGTTTTCTGCCTGTCTCTCAGCAAAAGTGTTAATTTCTCCTATCATTAATTCGGTCTGCCCATCTCATAGCCTCCTGCATGGTTTTTCGGCTTCGATGCCACCAACTTGATACAATCAGGTCGGGCATCCCACCGACATACCTTTCAATTTTGTCAGTCTCTTCAGGGAACATCCTGTCACACAACAATGCTAGCTCCTGGAAACGATGTTTTTATAAGCAACACATCGATTGCCATTTTACTTTTAGGTTTCACAATTCTGCCTCAATCTTCTTGATTTTATTCCTCGGACAATATTTAGTTGTCATCTTCTTTTTCAAGTCAAACCACGTCATTGCATAGGCAACCTCATTAGTCACTGTCCTAGCATGTGAGTTTCCACCATTTAGAGCATTCCCATAAGAGTACAATGGCAAACTCAACTTGATTCTCCACGATGCAGTACTTATGCGAAACACGGTTTGTCCATCCTCTTCAAACCACTGGGTCAAGTCGACCACTCCCTTCCTGATGCCCCCTAAGAATAAGGGTTGACATTTCATGAAGTCTTGATAGGTGCACTCCCGAACAGCGCGTTCATTCCTTCTCACACCGGTTCCCGAGGTATGGCTATCATCGCCATTTCGGGTCGTAGCACGTGCTGCCAATACAGCAGTGACACCCTCGTCGATCATGGCCTGAAGTTGGGCCACTCATGACCGAAGTGTGGTAGTATGGGTCTGCGACAGGTGGGGGAGTCGTACCTGGGTATTTAACCTCGTGGCCTTCCTCTTTGTGCCATTTTCTAAGATCACAAGAAAACATAATACCCGTTAGATTCAAAAATCTTAACCATAACCCGATGTATACAAATAAATATAGAACAAGAGTATCACCACACATGGTGAAATACATAACATTATTATTAAAATTAACAAATCGACATCATCTCACATATGATTCGGATTTCATATAAAACATAATCCATCCTTTCCATATATAACTTGGGAAAATAATACATGGTTGGTTTAAATACAAACGATCACAACACTTAGGTTACAAGACAAAATAACCTAAAGCCACCTAGCCGAGATATACTCGTAATACTTAGTAGGCTGTACAAAGTAGCCGATACATGAACAAAAAGATCTAAACAAAGTAGCTAGACAAAACAAAAGATCTATATAGTCTGCTAGCTGGGAATAACCCATAATACTTAACAGACTGTATAGTAGCTACAATCATAACCTCAGTCTAAGAACTGCTACTTGCCTCCTCTGGTAGCTCTGGCTCTGCAGGATCCTTAGCAGGTCCCTGCTGTCTCTGTAGCTCGATCATTTGAGTCTTGAGGCTCTTCACTATCTTTAGTGCCTCCACTAACTGTCTCTGTCTCCGATAGTCTGCTTTCAGCAGATCTGAAATCACCGACTGTCTCCTACGATCTGCTGTCTGTAACTCAGTGATCTCGGACTGCTGAGCCATGACCGTAGTCCGAAGTGATATGCCCTCGGAACGTGTCTGATTGCAAGCATCCATCGACTGTGCCCAAGCGGCACGAGATAATCTGGCTGTAACACCCCCAAAATTGGGTCGCAGCGGAATGTGTTTCCGGGAGCGTTACTTCATAATACCATTGCACAAGTCATGAGAGAACGACCTCTAAGTGTCTTTGAAAAGTATTCTATGACAAGTTGGACTCCACTGTTCTCAAATAGGCCCAAGCATCTTTTCACCTGGAAAACATGCTTAAAAGGGTCAACATAAAGTTGGTGAGTTCATAGGTTTTCGTAAGTTAATTGTAAATCCCAAACTATATTATAGGTCAACAGTGTACAAGATACGTCCCATACAATACTTGCAATAAAACACATAAACCGACATATATATTGTTTCCCTTATATACAAATACCCAAAAAGTTTCAAGTATATAATGTAATGTACACGATATCCCAAAATGTTTCAAGTAGATGAACACAATATCCAAAAATGTTTCAAGTAGATATTATAATGAACACGATATCCAAAAATTTTCAAGTAGATATTATAATGAGCACAATATCCAAAAAAGTTCAAGTAGGATATTTATAATGAGCACAATATCCAAAAATGTTTCAAGTATATATTGTAATGAGCACAATATATCAAAATATTTCAAGTATATATTGTAATGAGCACAATATATCAAAATGTTTCAAGTATGTAAGAGAAATGATTACGATTACTCTAAGTTCATGGAACTGCGACGTAGACTTATAAGTATGCCACTTTATTCAAGGCACGGTAAAAATTCATTAGTATTCAGTGTTGGCCCGTAGAAACAATCTCAGTCGTAACCGACATGATAAAACTTCGTTAGTTCGATCTCGAACTAGTGAGAGCTAATCACCCGAAGGTAATTGTACTATAGTAAAATATACAAGTTTGTAAACGAGCATGTATTCCCCTCGCGGGTTTATAAAACATTGAAAAGATTGAAATGCGAGACTATGAACTCACAAAGTATTGAAAGGTAATTGTACTGTAGTAAAATATACAAGTTTGTAAACGAGCATGTATTCCCCTCGCGGGTTTATAAAACATTGAAAAGATTGAAATGCGAGACTATGAACTCACAAAGTATTGAAAGGTAATTGTACTGTAGTAAAATATACAAGTTTGTAAAAGAGCATGTATTCTCCCCCAAAACAGTTTAAAACAAGTAAAATAGGGGCTATGAAACTCACCTCGAGTGAATGGAAATCAACAAGTATTCACAAAAGAAAAATGCGTCACGAAGGAATCCGAAGGCAACCTAATCCAATATAGGTCGTATAAGTACTGAGTACTTGAATATAATCTTATAGTTGTTACATCGTACTATCGTTCGGGCTATCATAATTTAAGAGGTCATGACATGACGTTCGAGGAGTTAGGACACTTTAAATCGTAAATCCAACAACTCGTCGAAACGCCATCCGAAGAGGCCTCATTATGAAACTCCCTAGTAATATAGTACTTTGATAACCACATAATATTCTATATAGCTCAATCACCAACTAATGGTTTTGGTAAAATTGGGTTTAAGAAGTTAAAACGTTTATAATTACCGTTTAGTAAAACTGGCGTAACTTTCGCGTTTTAAACCCGATTCTCGCGTTTCTTATGCCCATCTTTTCGTACCAAGACGAGTTATCATAAATCGACATTTTTGAATTTCGGACCTACTGGTGAACAGTAAAAATTACTGTTCACATCAGACCTTAGGTATATTTTTATCGATTTAATTGTCGTAAAACCCGTAAACGTCGTATTTTATTCGTTATAGCTCCGTTTTTAATGATTCTTTCGAGGACGTTCTCGTATTTGAAAGTTCTATATATTTATGAGGTTTACAAAAATATAACTTTCTGTCATGAATAGTAACTTTTATAAAAATAGTTTTATAAAAGTATTAATTGTCGTAAACTCGCGAAATTCATAACTCGTTCGTTATTAATTGAAAAATTACGATTCTTATCATTTTGGAATCCTAAAAATATGTATTATTTGTTAAAAATATCAACACTTGCTGTTTATAATTTTTATAAAAATGTTTTTATAAAAATTCATTTACGACTTCGTTTATTAACGTATAACTCGTTTTTAACGTAACTTTTTCGTTATTAATCCGTTTAACAAGTTTCTTACCTTTTCGGAATCGTCGTGAAATGTATTATCTTATAAAAATATAAAATGGATATGTTAAATGTCGAATTTTGGACAGAATGTTTATGCTAGTTTGTTAAGTCCATATATATCCTTGTTTTCATACTTTTCCACTTTTGTAACCCACCATATGTCTTATATTTCATATATATTATATATCATCCTTATATTAGCATTTATTTGTCCATAATAGTCCTCATATGTCCAAGTTACCAAGGTTAACAAATCCATGATAACACTTAAAATCATAACTTTACTTAAGAAATCTCTAATTTACTAGTTTTGTCCATAATCATATTTATACCTAACCAAGTGTGTACAAGTGTATTTCTTCCAAGATAACTTTATTTTAGTGTTCAAGTAACATTAATATGAGTCCATAATTAATATTAACATGTCTTATGTATTTCTTTATCTTGAAACATATTATGAAACTATAAAAACCCTAATTAACCCATAATCATTTTCATGTTTAACCAAGAGTGTAAATCACTTGTGTGACTATTTTAACATGATGTCATTAACATCATAAGATATAATAAAGTGTACATTATGATGACAACAAATAAAAACTCCTTTTTACATGATTAAAATCCTAAATGGTGATTTAAGCTAAATAGAATAATCATATGCATAAAAATGAAAATTATAAGAACATGAAGAGTTCAAGTAAACCTTATGAGGTATGATGATGATGATGAGCTAGTGCTAAACCCTTGTTTAGCCACAAAACCAAAGCTTGCACAAATAAAAACCCTTGTTTACTTAGTAAAAACCCTAACTTTCTTTCACTTGAGTAATACTTGGAAAAGCTTAGCCAATGCTTGGGATCACCTTAGAATATCTTAGAATAGATGTGTATAGGAGTGTATGGGTTGTAGAAAAATTAATATGGGTTTGGTTTGGTTGTTGCTTGATGCCGTAGCATATAGAGAGAAAGAGAGAAAGTTTGTGAAAATTTTTACTAAGTGCTTTGTTCTTTATGTGTTACTACTTAGTTACTTGCATGTATATAACACTTTCAAAGGTCAAGAGTCAAGGAAACATTCAAAGGGACATGGTAAGGTCTTAGGGATGGTCATGGTCATGGTCTTTAGTCAATTAGACAAGGTATGGTGTGGTATTAATGAGGTATGGTGTTCATTTGACCAAATGGAAGAGTTTTTCATATATCACTTGTATAACTTTGTATGGCATTCTCGGGTGCCGGGGCAGCAGGAACATTAACCAGAGTTATCGGAACAACCGGAGGTATCGGAACAACCTCATCAACATCGAGCTAAAGAGACAAGGTCGAGTGAACTTCTCATGACCTCATCTAGGGGGAGATTGTTAGGTTCACCTAAATGGACCCAAACAAAGAAGCTTCGGTCACTCGAAGTTACAAGACAAAAGTCTAGCTCGAAAGACTATGTTATTTAATGATTATTATGTATAAGGGCCAAGTTGTAAAAAGCTCAAATAGAAAGCCCTCAAAGGCAAATCCTTATTAGTATAAATACTCCTAGTTTAGTCAAAATTAGGTTAGCTACTCCATTTTACTTTTCATCTTAAGGGTTTGTAGCCTCTCTTTGTTTCTTTTAATAAAAAGTTCTTCAAGTGTTTAAATCTATTGGTGTCTTGATCTTGTGGGCTTCATACATGGAATGTGATCTAGGGACCTACAGTTTTCTGTCTTTTGTTCTTGGGAGGTGGTGATTATCTTGATAGTCGGTTGTTGGTGTTACGGTATTTGTTATTATCGTTGTGGTAGATGTTGTTGTTCTTTAAAGTTCTTCGTCGCAAACTTACATTTGTGATCACATTATAACTTGCACCAGAGTGGTGCTTTGTTACTTAATCCATTAGGGCCTCTAGCTAAGTTAATGGCTTCCTCTAGAGTTTGAGGTTTAGAGGCGGTAACATTCCCTTCAATACTTCGAGGTAATCCCCCGATGAAAACTTCTATCATTTTCTCAGAATTTGGCACCATAGTTGGATAACAAGGTTGGCCAATTCCTAGGAATTCTTTCTCACATATGTCTTGAGATCATTCCCCTTCAAAGCAGTCAAAAGATGGTAAAATTCGTCTTCCATCTTCTGGACTTTAGTTCGGGGATAGTATTTCTTTATCAAAAGCTTCTTGAATTCAACCCATGTAATCTTGTAAGCTTCTTCTATCCCAATAGGTTGGGCAAAAGAATTCCACCAAGATAGAGCTTCTTCAGTTAAAGTACCAGTAGCAAACTTCATCTTGTAGTCTTCGGTATAGTTGCTACGGGAAAACACTGATTCAGTTCTTTCAAACCAGTGGATAAGTCCGACAGCTCCTTCCGTACCTTTAAAATTAATAGGTTGGCAGCTCATGAACTCTTTGTAGCTACACTTTCTTGCCATAGGAGCTTCTCTTGGTCTAGTGGTATTATCAGTATGTTGGGCCAAAGATAGGTGGGCGGGCTTGTGCTTCCAATAGGGAAAAAGGAGAGCTGTGTATACACTGTCAGCAACTAGTTTTCCTGATGGCAGCCTGAGTCATGGCTGGTGCATTAGATGTGACATCCTTTTGGAGGCATTCTACTCAACATAAAATAAACACGTAATAAGAAAGATATCACAAGTCATAAAATGATTAAATTCAAAAATAAACATTATCCACGAATAGAGATAATCAAAATCATAGATAATTCATACAGAAATAAGTAACTAAGATTTATTTATGAAATCATGTATGAATCAATAACATGGAGACCGGATGATGATGATATAAGTAGAAGTTGTTTTAGGATGGATATATCGTATTATAATACAACAAGGTTTAATGGGATTGCCATTGTATTATATCAGAAACAACTTTGCACTTTGTACTATAGGGTACATAGTCAAAATTTTGACAATGTTGTTAATTATACCACACATCCGTGGGGCAGATGGTTTAAAAGCTATAACTAGTTATCTAATCAAGTAAATTTGATGTCCTTTCGTAGGCTGTTCTGTGTTTTCATTAAAGAATGCATTTAGAAGACATTCCTTGTCTGCTTGGTGACAGACTAAGTTGATTTCTTTCTTCGATGATTGTTCTAGATTAGCAATCCTAAAGCAAGCCAGAGCAATCTTGTTGTTATTTCCACCGCATTTGCTTCTTTGAAGTTAGTAATTCGAAGAATGACCTTTTGGAGATTCCAAATTCAGCTTCCAGAAATTGTCAAAATCATTGTTTGTAAAAACCCCACTCCGACCCTTTTTCGAGACCTTCTATTATGTTCTTCTAATGTGGCTCAATAAACGTCGAGAGAGAGTTCATTCCATGTGATTTTTAGGATTTCCTAAATTTTCTCCCTATCCTCCGTGACGTTCCAGACTTGTCTTACGAGAGCTTTCTCCCATCTCAAATTCTTGAGGTAGGAGCAGAAGTAGAGGTCCCCAGCAATGTAACAGAGTCCAATGATTTCATATAGTAACACTCTAATCCTCACGCAGCATGAAAAAAACAAAAAAAACAAAAGAAAAAAAAAAAAAAAAAACCCACACAAGAACAAAAAAGAAAAAAACAAAAAAAAGATAACCCATAAAAACAAAAATACAAGAAAAAAACACACCGCACACCAACTGAAAGAAAGAAAAAACAGGTAAGAAAAAAAAAAGAAAAAAAAAAAAGAAATTCTTAAGGATTAAATCATGGAGATAGCATTGTTAGTATGGAGGCACAAAAGTTGGGTGGTAGAAATAGGTGAATCTTTAGGCATAGATGTCATGCATGACCTTATAAATAGGGGTCACATGAAAAAGTGAAAGAGTTGTGAAACTATTAAAACTGACCACCATATACAAGTGAGATAATTGAAGAGTCTAGAAATAAATTTTCCTGGAACAGCTAGGGACAATAGATGCGGGAAGCCGGATATAGTCCGGAAAGTTGGAGGAAAAAGCATCCTCCAATCATCTCGGAAGTAGGATTGTTGGGAGAAGACATCACTCTGTTAACAACCTAGTGGTAAATAACATAAAGTACTTTGATATAATAGTATAATAGTTAAGTATCTTTACATACTATTTAGGAAATGTAGTGGCACGGAGGACTTTGATGAGAAAAGTAGTTATAGAGTTATAATGTTTTAACCTTGTACTGCTATAACTGGGTGTGCTCTTGATACCATACCAATAACAACCTCCATTTTTGACATATAGGCATTGGTCGAAAACTTAAATCTGGGGGAATTAATTTCATAGTACAAAACAGTCATAATCATAGAAAGAGCACTCAAAAGAGACATATTAAAAACGATAAGTTATCATTCATTATTTCATCAGAGTTTTTACAAACAGAGGTCCCAAATCTACAAGAAAACATAAAGTGTGAATGATAACAGTTTAGACATCTTCAAGACCGTGCCACTCCATGCAATTAGATGTTCAGTTACCTGAGATAAACATGCTAAAAAGGTCAACACAATGTTTGAGTGAAATTCATAAGGGTTATAATAAATATGTGAATCACAAGTCAACAAAAGAGTGGGATTGTCGTTGTTATACACCCATAAGATGTAATAATTGACAATGAGTAGGCAATTATTATGGAAAAGCAGTATTATTAGACGTCTAAGCTTATGGGGCACTTCCAAGACTGACTAGTGTATATATCAAAAAAATGATATAATATAAAGATAAAGGCGCCCCGTGTAGGTAATTGTCATACTACCGATGAGGGATTTAAAATATAGTGCGTGTAGGTATACCTAACCGGACAACACAAACGGGATATCGGCAATCCCAATAGGCCTATTCCACAATATTCCACTTTCCACGCTTCGCAAGTGATAAATGTTCCATGATTATGGGGGTCTTTTGGCATAAATTGACTTAGAGATCCACAGAATGCAAAAATATATCAGCAATTATCATGAACCATTTAGAAAACACTGTATTCACGGTTTATAGCATGTATAATCCGCCCTCACGGTTATTATGAAAATAGAATATTGGATTAAAAGTAGGGCTCTGAACTCACCTTAATAGAAAAAAGGGAAATCTGATTGATTGCAAAAGTAATATTAAACAAGTGCATAGTAACGGCATCGTCACGCAACCAAGGGTGATATGTCAAGTCATTAGTGTGATAGTTTATGTTTCAAAACTTCATAAAGTTTAACGTATATCTTTGATTTATTAAATTATGGAAATATTGTATCGTTGTTCGGGCTATCATAATCCAGAGGTCATGTAGTATCGTTTGAGGAGCCAGGTGCACTTTAAAATCGTAAACCCAACAAGACTCGTTAAAATAAATAACTCAACATGAACCCTTCATAATGAAATATCCTAGTAACGTGATACGAATTAAGGATTATTAAGTATCTTAAAAATATAGTTGATGATAAATAATGTTAAATATATAACAAAAAAAAAAAAAAAAAGAAATAATACGTCGATTTATGATTGAATAACGATAAATTTTGTTTCGGTGTTTTAGATAAAATCGAGTTTCTAGAATAATTTATATATATATTTTTATAATTAATATAAAAATATAATATTTTATAAGTTTGCAAAATTGGCAATATATACCCTTGGTTTATAAACTTTTACAAGTTTAGTCCTTTATATAAAAAGTATATATATATATATTAAACCTTTAACTTTGAAACTTGGTAAAATAGGTCCTTATAGTTATAACTTTAAGAAAATGACATTTTTAGCCCCTTTAGTTATAAATTTCAGAAAGTTACGATATATACCCCTATGCATGGAAACTTTTGCAAAACAAGTCCAAAAAGCCATGCAAGGTTATTTTAAGATTCCAAATGATATTTTCAGGTTATAGCTTATTAGTATAAGCTAAAATAAGATGTTTTAACGTAACAAAAGTTTAGAAAAAGGATTCGTTAGCTAGAAAATCAAAACGGGTCATTTTTAGGGTTTTTATCAAAAACACATGGGTTTGAGGATTCAAAGCTTCAAACAAGAGTTCATATATGATCTTAAGAGTATTATGAACATTATTGTACAGAATATAAGCTTATGGAACAAGATCTTAGGCTTACTTGAGCTAAAATGGGTCGATATGGGGTTTTCAGGTTCGTACGCCTAGCAACGACTTCAAAGCTTCATTTTTCTTGCTTCTTGGATACTATTTTGAGCTTAGATACTTCTCTTGATCTTCTGTTGCTGCTATGGAAGGGTTGGAATTCCATTTGAGGGTATGAGATGAGATGTGTGGGATGAAATGAAAAGGGTGCTTGGTTTGTGTATTTATAGGGTGAAAACACCCCTGGTGCTTTAGTTTTGAGTTTGATTAGTGTCAAGGCTAGTTAAGGTGACTAAGAGGGGCTAATAGGATGAGTCTTGAGAGCTATAAGAGTAGCAAGGAAAGGTGGAAGGAGTTTTGGGGGTCGCGGCTACAAGGAGGTGACAAAGGGGTTCTAGAAGCCTTGGTGCTTAAGGGTGGTGATGGAGGTGCTTGTAAGCTACTTGGGTGGCTGATTGGTTAGTTATAGAGGTGCTTGAGGTGCTTGGTTGCTAGCTTGGGTGTAAAAATGGGTCAAAAAGAAAGAAACGTGGTGTCGGGTTTGGTTTAGGGCTCGTTTAGGGGTTTTAAGTGTTTAGATTGAGTTAGGGTTAGGGTTTAGGATAGATTAAGTTTTAGGATTAGTGTTAGGATTATGGTTTAGTGTTTAGGATTA
>BQNB010008413.1:40717-90057 GCA_026074375.1 Tanacetum coccineum
AAAAATGATTTATATAATATGATATTTAAGAATAACTTTTATAATTATCAATATCTTGATTCAAAGAAATTTTTCTTGATTTCATTAAACACGTTGCAGTTATCTAATAAAATAACAACTTGCATTTTACGAGATATGTTTCAAAGAAACTCCACTTGGTTTCAATGAATCTAAATTCGTCATGATTTGAAACCATGTTAGTAACTGGCGCACCAATTACATTTACAAGATTCACAAGGGTCACACTTGTCTTTAAACACAAAAACAGTTAAGAACTGTTAAAATAATTTGGTATCTAATAAACTCGACTTGGTTTATATAGACTTTGTACCAAATCTGATTCAAAGAAACTCAATCTTGGTTTTAATAAATCAAACAGATCAGTTGAACAGAAACTCAATCTTGGTTTCAATATAAACTGATTCGAATAACATCTTTTAAAATGTCATACGTCTGTAATACTAAATCTGTAATTATAATCATGTCTGTTTAAAACTGATTTTCAAAGAAACTCAATTTTGGTTTCAATACACCTTGGTTTAAACAATAACATAGGTAATAAAAAAACTAAAAGATCAGTTTAAAAAGAATCTCATCATGGTTTCAACATAAACTGATTCAATAAACTGTTTTAAAAATCGTTTATAGATCTGTAACGCCAAATCTGTCAATTAAAATTCTGTTTACTTAAAACTGGTTTTCCAAAGAAACTCAATCTTGGTTTCAACAGAAAACAGTTTATAAATATAAAATCTGTTAATAATATTAATTTGATTTTAAGAAAGTGTTTTTAATTCTGTAACGACAAATCTTTTTTAAGATTGTAGGGAAACGTGTACACTTTTATTATAATAAAATCAGATTACAATTAATAAATATTTAACAGAAAATAAATAATTAACAGAAAATAAATAACAGAAAATAGGTAGAAGCAGAAGACAAACACTATGAACGATAAATAAAGAAAACAGTAAAATAGTAAAAGGACTTACTAGATCACCATCAAGGAAACACTCTTTGAGGCGCGTATTTGACACGCTTAGCACTAAAGAGCCGAGACACGTGTTTGACACGCTTCCCTTAAAACAGATTCGTCGTCTATTTCCTAAGGTACAACAGCCGAAATAGTAAGTTATACTGCCGGACTTAACAAACTGCCTGGAATATCACCTTTCTAGATATGTACTCCATAAGTTGAAAATCAATAATACTTATTGATTTGATGTGTATTAAAGCTATGAAATTATGGCCTCTATTTATACACTATAAAGTCCTTACAAGTTTACTCATTCCACCGATGTGGGATAAAAAATAAACATAAATTCCTCTTTAAGCATGATACCGAATGCCTAACTTTGAGACACGATATCTCATTCATATCAACTCCATTTTGGACACATAAAAGTTCATTGCGAAGCTCTCTTAAAGGAGAACGCAAACTTACAAACTACTACTTAAATATATAACACATACATAGAGATAATTGTATTCAGAGTTGGTCAAAAATCACTTTGCCAACCAAATTTTCCAACATATTTGTTAGTGGATTAGACAATTCTTTAGAAAAAAAAGAATGAATAATAATATTGAGACGAAAGAAGTATGTTCTAGATTGCTAGCATGTTTATTTATTCTTTAATGTTTTCATATCTTTAAACTCTTTATGTCGCCATATGTGTTTAGTTGTATATGCTTTTATATTGTTGTTTTGCAAGATTTGCTTGATTAAAAGTAGAGCAAGTAAATTCAGGATTTGCTTGATTAAAATTAAAGCAAGTAAATTTGGGGGATAAAGTCAGGCGCATATTTTTTCAGTCATCTTTAGATATTCGATTATTTAAAGCCTCGGTTAGCCGATAAATGTTAAATAATCAAAAAATGACTATCTTTTGTTTGCACTTTTTAGTTTTTAAGCTTACAAGTTGTAAAAAATTAAGCTTAAATATGTTAAGTATATAAAAAGGTATTGTGCATGAAAAATAAGACGAGATCAAATTAAGCTCGTTCAAAATGTGATTAGAAGACAATTATCAATAACAATTTAACCATTTGCATTAATAAATTGATTTTTGATTTTTCACACCCACAAACATACTTTTAGTTTATGGTTTTCTCTCATCTTCTTTAGTATGATTCGGCTAAAAGTTACTTTTAAGAATGCTTTATTTACTCCAAACATATTGCGAAAGAAATGAATGTAGAACGAGAATTTGAAAGAAAAACGTGTTAGCGCAAATATTACGATATTTAATCTGTATAGTCTCTTTGTGTTTTGATGATGACAAACATGTAACTTGTAATACATAACGTAATGTGCGCAAGTTACTCGTAACCATGAATCATCAACACATACATGCATCAACTTCTCTTGACGTCTCAAATATGCTTCAACACAGGTTTGAATATGTTTGTTATATTTCATTATAATCAAACAATTTAACATACTATAGAAAATGTCTAAATAATATTTTGGAGTCACTATGTAAAAGTTGACGTAAACAATTTTATTTAGACATAAGTTTCCACTAGACGTAAACTTAATTTACGATCAAAGAAATAGATTTTTGTATCTTACACTTTACATATTTATAAATGTAATAAAACATTTTTTTACAAAATTAATTAGACTTACTAGTTTTGTATAAATAAGAAATGTTTTATTTGGTAATTATTTCAAAATTCAAATATGACCATTTTTCCCTCTAAAACAGGTCCTATTTTCACCAAATAAACATTTTACCACAAAAAGACAAAAACAGGAGTGTCTGTCGAGACGGTCCCTTAAATATAAGGATGATCCCCTAATATATGTGGGACCGTCCTGGACGAACAATTTTCAGCTCCTTATAAATAGTGGATTATATCTTACTTAAAACTAACTTTTTTCACACAATTTTAAACCAGTTATCTCCCATGTTTAGCACATTTTTATACTTTTAAACCACCATAAACCCTTGATCATAATGCTTCTAACTCTCATTTGTTGTAAACATATTTCTCCTTGATCATCCATATATGAAAGCTTAGAATCTTGCCATCTAAGCACATATAAAGATCCACCACAACAAGATTAGTGCACTTGTTATCTTCATTGGTTGACGGCTTCTTATTAATAGAAGTTCAACATCATCAAGCTTAGTTTTATTGATGTTTAGATTAGCCACTTATATCCATTTGACTAGTATGTCTTGGATCTCACTTTGTATCATCATCATACATTACTTAGATTAGAGATTATGTGGTTTATGTGTTTAGGCCTTAAAACACAAGGTTTTTTATGTTGGACCACAAAACATAACGGGTTTGGTTGTACCCGAAAAAGAACTCGACATTTAGCTTATTCTCGAAAAACATTATAAGTGAAGTAGGGTTTGTTATGTTGGGCCATAAATGTAATGGGTTTGATCGCACCCGAAGAAGAACTCGACATCTAGCTTAGTGTCAGAAAATAATGTAAGCGGCGTTGTAAGGTTTCTCCACTGTAAAAGGAGCTTGTTGACTAGTGAAGTAACTCTCAAATTGGGTACTCGGGGAGTGGAGTAGAGCAAAGAGGAGCTTCGTGACCGAACCACTATAAATCACCGTGTCCGGCTTTGCGCTTTCTTTTACCTTTCTATTTACTTATTTATTTGCATTTATCGCTTTACATTTATATTTGCATTGTGTCTATACTTGTGTGGATTGTTGCTTATATTCTGTGGATTTTTTAGAACGGCTAGGTTAGTACAAATATATTGTGTGGATTATGATTGTGTTGTGGATTGAAGTTAATAATGTGATTGTGCTTGTATTGTTATGACATGCTCTAGTTATTACAGATTTATTATTGACACTTGTCATATTGCGTCTCACTTAATTGGTAAGTTGATACAAAACTTTTAAGTTTTTTAAACAGAAACGTATTCACCCCCTTTACGTATTCCACAAAACGAACTATTGTCAATATAGAAAAAATGATGATAATGAAACTATAAAAACCAGCGAAGAGACATTTAGAATCGACTATTTCTTATACATTAGAGATTAAGCTTTTTCATCACTTGAAGTTTAATTTGTATAAAAGTATTTTTAGTTTACTATTTAGGATTAAAAATTCAAAATCACTTTATGATAAGAAGCTAAAAGATGGTTTTTTGAACATTGAAAAATCTTTAAGCCATAACAATTATTCAGATATTAATCACATATATTTATTTTTGAAACTAAAAGTTTTGAGAAAAATTATACATGTATAAAACGATACACCGATTGATATGCATAACTATATTAGATATCTAAACTCTATGCTAATGCTTATATAGCGTATAGAATAATGTCAACCATTTTGGTGACACTTTCTTCGATAAAATGAAGTTTTTCAAAACTAAAATTAATTAAAAATTATTTAAGATAAAAAGATTAAATTAATTGGCTCATTTATCAACTGAAAATGAAATATTATACCATACCGATTTCGAAAAATGAATCAAAGATTTCACATCATAAAAAGCTAGAAAAGTATATACTATACAATCGTTTTGCGGCATATAACTTTGATAAAAGGCTTCGTTTTAAAGCCTATCTTTAAGTTTTAGTGAATGTTTGTTGGGATTTAACATCTAATAACACTTATTATCACGAGTAAACGAGCGGAATACGTCTCAAAGAGATTACGTATGATGCATATAGATTAACATAAATAATAACAAAGTTACTAACCTCTTATTATTAAATCGATGAGTCGAATGGAGCAAAGAACACCTTTTGTTCTTACTTAAAACCCACGAAAACTATATAGTCACTAAAGGAAGTGACCTCTACGGATTAAGTCCACACAACACGTCCTTAATTACTACCCGAAAGCTAGTTCTAACTTTCGCGATCAAGAACAATGTTCTTGTTCTTGCTTCTTGGATTCGAACCAAAACCAAAACCGAAACCCTAAGGGTTTGTTTTATTCGTTCGAATGATTTAGGAATGGGGAGAAAAGGTTCTGATCTTGATCTAGTTTCACAAGTTATATGAAATTAAACCTAATCAAAATCTTATATAGTGTAAACAAACTTGGTGAACAAGTAAAGCTTACACCTCCTCTTTTTTTCCCATATTGCAACCGATCCCCTAGACAATTATAGTCTTACCATATTGTTCGGGTTAAAATTTATTTACTAAGTCACGCGCTAACAAATAAATTCTATAATTAATTAAAACGTCTTACGGTTTAATTAACACGTTAAGCAAATCGTGAAATGTTTAACTAACATAATTAATATAGTTACTATAAATATATTAATTACATCTTAATGGTAGTATCTCAGTTGTGTGACCTTATAGACTCACATATTTTCGGCCGTATAATTATTTAATATAATATAAGCACATCTGAATAAGGTTAAGCCGCTCGTGTTGTTTCTTATATGTTATGGTTGTTATATGTTAGTGATTTTACATATCATTGTGCCACCACTCAGTTTTGCTTTGTTGTTGAAAGTGTTTGGTTGGAGGTTTTAGCAGGTTTCGCCATATTGGAGTGTCATGGTCGTGGTATTTTTACCACATGTTTTCATGCTCCCTATCGTGTGATGCCCTAAAGTGGTTCAATGTTGTGTTATTGTTAGTTAGCGAGGGTTTTTTTATGATTGTTATATATTCTCACAGTCGTTGCAAGGGTTGTTTGGATCAAATTTTGGGTCGGTGTCGTGGTTTAGAGTCGTTGTAGTAGTTTACGGTCGATGTTGCTCCATGTCAGTCATTGTAGTTGTTCAGAATTATTGTGAACGCTGTAGTTGTGATTCCTAAAATCTTGCTAGTATTAATTATTGTAAAAAAATATATGCTCTCTTAGAAGAAAAAAACCTTGTATACTTTGACAAGTCTCAAAAAAGGTTTTATCGGCGGAGAAACCTCAACTCTGTTCACGTGTCGACTGACCCTTCCACAAAGACCAATCCCAACCAACATTCGGTTGTTTCTTACGAACCAGAGGGTGGAGGAGGGGTTGATAGTACACCATGAACCTATTTTTTTAAAAGCTCTTTTTTACATATCCTAACAAGAACATTTAACCGCCTAAAAATTAACCTCGAAATATTCACCTGTGAAGTTTGAACTTGAGAACTCTACTAGACAATCCCAAGCCTCCACCACAAATTAAAGTTCGATAACTTCAGCACGGAAAAAAGCGAAAGCTACATTCCTAAAGTTAAGTTGACCTTAATTATAACATATTTTTATGTCATTCGCTTTATTTTCCAGGTACGGTAGTTGTATTAATCTTATTCAAAGATCATGTTATCAAAAAATATACCATGCATGCATGCATTTTTTAAAAGTGAAATACTTGGAAGGGTATCTTTGACACTTCACATGAAGTTAGAAGCCACGTTGCCACCGCAGTCTCACGCTCACACCTCTATTTATTGGTTTCTATAAATGACATCGTGTGGGCGGTACAATCTTTTAGCAAGCACCGCCATAAATAATACGAGATGTAAATACGCAAATATACTGGATTTATATGCATTAACTGTTATGCTTATAAGTTATATCCATAGTCAAACATTAGGTTTTATCACATGCATATAGACTCATAACCGATATATCTAACTTTTTATAAACAAGGTACATGCATGAAAGCGATCTTTCATCATAAGCCGGCATTCGTGACCGCATGTCGACATGCTATGAAATTGTACATATACATAATCCTATATGTGTTATATACGATAAAAAGAGGTGATTTGTACATATTTGTTTTCGATTTGAACACTGTAATGCACCCATACCATAAACAACTGTGTAAAACATTTATTGATGTATATATGTATGAAAAACATGAGCGTGCAAATCAATACCCGTATGATAAACATTATCTAAAGTATATCAAAAAGCATCCATACGGGGTTATAGGTATGTTGTACATAGTGGCGATTATAGGTATCATTACAAAAGAATTGTCCTCTAATGACACATATAAAACGTGTCATTAAAGTCAAAAAAGTGTTACTAAAAATGAAAAAGTGTCACCAAAAGTATTAAAGAAGTGCTACTAAAATTTTTATGTGCTTCTTCCACACTTAAAAACTATAGATAGAAGACCCAGACAGTAAAAGTCTTATCTAAAATGACACTAAAAAGTGTGAGTAAATAGTTTTTGCCTTTCGTGACACATTTTGCTTATAAAAAGTGTCATTAAGATTTAAAGTTTTAGACTTTTGTCCACATTTTTTAAAAAGTGTCAACAAAAGGTTAGATTTAGTGACATTTTTTGTGTCATTAATAGTTCTGTCACTAAAGGTCTATATTCTTGTAGTTGTTGTACATAGTGGCGGAGCTTGAATATTTTGAAATTTGGGTGGGACAAATTTTATAAATTATCAGGTTTATAACATAAATTGTGCTTTAATATAATGATATGATACATAATGTAAACATGAAAAACTTTTGAGAGACCATAGCCCTTCCTAGTCCTAACATGGCATCGCCATTGTGTAACCGATTCAATAAAAAACGCGAGACATGTAAGTTAGTTGTAACCAAAATCAAAACCATAAACATGAAATCATTGTTACAAATTAAATAAATAGAACATGATTTAGAAATGAAGATGTATCAAAGAAATGCAAGAAAACTCTGGTTAGAAAGTAAAATTTTGATTGATATTGGTTGCAGAATTTTACTAACGACATCTTATTTTTCAAAATCTTTTTTACTATATGTTTTTATATTTTATAACTTTATATTTGCAGTTCTATATATTTCCACAATCTAAATGAATACATGTACGTATCCATCTATTCCTATAGTTTGGTTGAAAACTTTTGTATCAAATAATGAGCTAGATTTAGCTAAAAAATAAAGAATAAAGAAATAATGAGCTTGATGGTTATCATCCATGCATCGACTAATTGTTTCTTTTTGTACATGCAGTCTCCTGTTATATTCTTTTGTAATTAATCATAAGTGATTAAGTGTGATTAAGTTTATATGACTAAATCATTTAAATCATTTCTTCATTCATGGAGAAATTCCTCCTGGTTGTAACTCATCATTTATAGCTTTGATCCCAAAAGTCTCTTATCTAACTTGGTCAAGGACTTTAGACCTAATAGCCTCATTGGAAGATCTACAAGATCATTGCCAAGATTATTGTCTAACCTGCTGTTTAATGTTTTGGGGACATTGTTAATGAAGGCAATCTGCGTTCTCGCCGAAAGACAAATGTTTAGACGGCCCGTTTATTCTTAATGAATTCTCCAGTGTGTACCAAAGAAGAAGAAAACCTAATTTTTAAGATCGATTTGAACAGGCCTCGATTCGATAGATGGGATTTATTAAGATGATGTTCCTTAAAGAGTCTCGGTTTTCAGTGTAAATGTGCGTAACCTGGATTCAAAGTTGCATAACATTCTTCTAAGAGGTTTCTATTCTTGCAATGGATGTCCCTACGAATAGTTCCCATTCTATACAAGGGCTTGAAACAAGGCGATTCTTTATCCCCCTTCATCTTTAACCTCGTGATGGATAGCTTCATTAATCTTTTCAAAGGAGCGTAAACGCGGATGTATAAAAGTTATGGTGGTTAGATCAATCTTTATGTCTTTCGCATATGTTCTATGCAGGATGATGCTATTATTCTTAGAGGAGTGGAGTGACGGTAATATCTCCACTTTGATTCACTTTTGAAAGCTTTTTCACGCTTCGGGCCTTAGATTAACTTGAACCAAAAGTAAATAATGGATAATGTGAAAGATGGCTCAGTCTTCCACAGCGGCTGCATAGTTAGGAGTCTTTCTTAGTGTCCGTCTACTATCTTGGGACTAGTGTGTAGAGTTCTATGACCGTGTTCAAGCATGCAAGAGATAGTTGAAAAAGTGAAGTCTCGCTTTCCAAATGGAAATCCAAAACTTTATCTAATGGTGGTCGTTTACTTTGTTTGAAATCGGTTTAGATCTATTCCAGGCTTTCACATGTCTATTTTTAAAGATTCCTTCAAAGGTGCTTCATAACTTGGAGTCTATTAGAATCATTTCTATTAATGGCCATGATCAGTAGGTAAAAAGCTTCTTGTGTTAAATGGAACAATGTTGACAACAAAAACGAGCGGGCTAGGCAGTCTAGCTTAATTTGCGTTAAATAGAGGCCTTGAGGATTAAGTGGGTTTGGAGTTCTGCACTCGCAAAAAGACTTCTCATTTGGATAAAGGTTATTGTGGCTATTTACGTCGTGGGTGTAAAATTCATTCTGGAATGGACCTTCCACTGGCTACTCATTTGGCTTTTCGGATTTTGAGTGAAGTTCGATCTCTCCAAAGAAAAGGTATGTACGTTTTTGATTATCTGACTCATAAGATGGGAAACGGGGAGTCCACCAAATTCTGGTTGATCATTGGCTTACTAGGGGCATTTTAAAGACATTTTTCCCAATTATACGCCTTTGAATCCTCAAAGGATTTACTGTTTGTTCCAAGATAGCGAACACGAGTATTGTCTGCTCTTCCGTCGAATTCCTAGAGGGTGTATCGACAAAATCCATTCGACAGCTTGGTAGAAGGTTCGTTCTTCACTATCGTACCTTCGGCTGACAGATGGAAGTGGAATCGGAAGTATGTATATTAGTTTCGGTGGCCTCTGCTCTGTAGACTATCGAATGAGTATATGCCTCCGAATATTGGAGAAGAACCTAGATGGGAAAAGAGTGTCCCGAAAAAATCAACGTCTTGCTGGAAAATCAGACCGATGCTTTACATCTACCCGGTCACATTTCTCGTAAGGTATTGACATTCAGGATATGTCGTGTCCCATTTGTAATAATGCTATTGAATCAACGACATTTGTTCTTTTAGTGTGGATTGGGTTCGGGACATTGCTAATAGGTTTTGAGCTGGTGGAATTGGATCGCAAACTTGAACCATATGCAGAATGGAAGTCTGGGCTTGTTTCAATTCGTATGGATTCCAAACTCTAAAAATGTTCTAAGATTTGGTACTCCATGTGGTGTAACGTTGGATCGATCGAAAACAAGTCTATTACGAGAGAAAACCTTCGAAGTCGATGCTTATTGATAATGTCATTGCTAGTTCTTTTTATTGGTGTAAGTATAGATCTAAAGCCTCGTTCGGATGGAACGAATGGCTCAAAAACCCCTATATTATTGTTTTGTAATCTAGCTCCTTGCTAGTTTTTGTTTCTAATAAAATCGCCGTTCCAAAAAAAAAATCATTTAACCTATGCAATATACATAAAATTGAACCTAAAATGTCTTCAAACCATAATCAATATAAAATTTTGCAAGCATAAGAATTTTACTCGATATCGTTAGTCTATTAGCTCATTGTACGGTATTACGACTTTGGCAATAGTTTCAATGAAATTGTCAAATAGTTCATCCATGAGTCATGGTGGATGTTCCCTTGTTGCATGCCACATCTCATGTCAAAACTCAAAAGATATGCATTTCCCAAAATCTGTTAACTAAATCCATCAAGTTTGGCAAATTGCTGAAAATAGCCAATATATATTTTTTAATATTGAATTCTAAAAACCCAAACTGAGAAAAAGACGTTTATGGTGAAACAACCTTTATATATGTTTGAATTCATCTATATTCTATGGAGCAAATGTCTGACTAAAGGTTGACCACGTGCTACAGTACCATCAAAGTGGGCCAAAAAATTAGCCCAACTTTTAACCCAAATTATCATATAAAAAAACTATTAAATGTGAGACAAAAAAAATAAATTTTGAAAAAAAAGAAAAAAAAATAACAGCTAAAAAAAAATTTAACGATCCGAAACAACGTGCGGGACATAAGCTCATATTAGGGAAAAACAAACTATTAAACATGATACGAAAAAATAAACCCGCAACATAATTCCATAAAATTATACTAAAAAAAACCCGTATAAAAAAACCTTTAAACATGAGGCCGAACACATATGCTAATATAAGAAAAAAACAAACTATTAAATATGAGACCGAAAAAATAAACCCGCACAAAATTAAAAAAACAATTAATGGCCCGCAACAATGTGTGAAAAAATAATGACCCGGCTGCTTGTTAATCCACATATCCACAAGTAAACGATTTTATTGAAAATGAGAGTTGTCTATGTTAAAGTAGGGTAGAGTTTTGAAGGGGTAAAGTTTTGAAGCTAGCTAATTAATTAAGCATCCATCTTAAAAAAATATTAATTTGTTATATACACAAACTTTTAAAAATTTACACTAACGATATTTTTCATTAATCAAATATCATATTTATTCATAAAACTTTCTTTGATTGATTATTAAAGTACAAAATGAACAATAATTTTAAAATATTCCAAAATGAAAACATAAACATTTATACGAGACGGAGAGGTTATTTCTTTTGAAAGACTTTAGTTAATTAATATTATTCGTTTTCATATCTAAACTACATATAAAGTATTTACAACATTTTTTTAATTTTCAAAAATCTTGAAAAACTTAATCTAACAATCGGAAAGACTTGAATCAGTAAACATGTAAGCGTTGACTTTATTTGAAATACAAAGGGTCTTTTCCGAAAGTATTGAATCAGTAACTACGGAAAGTATTCAATTTTTATCTATCTACGGCAAGGGTCTTTTATCTTTGTACACGGCTGGACATTTATTTGTAAATGAATAAGTAAAACGCTGGAATATTAATCAATCAAGGAAAGTCAATGAGATCAAAAGTAATTTTGCCTACATTTTCGAACAAACTTTCAAAAGAATTAAAAAAATCATCTTATACCACAAGCTTTGCCAATTAACTCATTAATCTTTTTTAATTCAATATTTAATTAAGTGGTACTCCCTCCGTCCCAAAATTATTGTCCCCCGACAAAAAACACACAGTTTAAGAAAAATGCATTTATTACTGCTTTCTCTTTCTTACTTTTTGACAGAAAGACAGTTTTACCCTTAGGTAATTAATTTAAGTCTTCTTTAAAGTTTGTAATAATAATTTCAAATAAGGGTAATATAGTAAACTTGATCAAACTTTCCTATCTATTTTTAGTAGTGGACAATTAAATTAGGATATCTCAAAAAGAAAACGTGAACAATAAAAATGAGACGGAAGGAGTACTACCCATTGTCTCCACAATCCGTCCTCCATTTTGAATTTCATTTATTGGTATGTAGTTCTTACTTATTAATCATTCTCAATCTTTTTATTTGAATATGAAACACACGACATACTTTATGTTTGTTGTTGGTTAGGCATAAGCATACACAGTTTCAAGTTTATGGTATGTATTTCTTAATCCTTAATGATCAACTCTCAACAATCCATGTTAATTATTGTGAATATAATGATCGACGCCAAAAAACTTTGGTGCACGGTAATTTGGAGTGAATTGAGAAAACATGTATAGTTGATGAGACAAAGGCAGGAATGATCATGGGTAGGTTCGATTTGGTTTATTATTGAAACCAAATCGAAGCCGAATATTTAGTTTTTACAAGAAGAGAAACTGAAACCGTTCAATTTACAAATATTCATTAAACTTTGTTTTTGTTTTGCATAGATGGAGCTTCTCGAATGGATTGATATGATATCGTGAAGCCTGTTATTTGAAAGGAACTTGCTCCGTATGATGCTCACTGTTAGGCCCATTCAGTGCCTAATGATCTTTCACTTAGGATTTGAATACAAAATAACCTAAGTGTTAATATCTTTTAATATTCCAAGGTCACTAAGTGAATAGTCACTCAGTGAGTTACCTTCAAGATATTCAGCCTAAGTCTACAAGAAAGACTCTAGCATTCAGCGAGGCGGTTCTTAATGAATAAAGCCTAAACCAAAGAAGAAGGTGATGGGTTCAGTGAGTTGTGACAATAGACTCACTGAGCCCCATACAATCTCCAACAACTAAAAGACCCTGAAGACAAGAGACTAAATAATAGGCATGATAGTTTGAAATGGATAAGTCCAAGCTCTTATCCACCTGAAGTCAAACTATCCTGAATAGGGTATGAAGAAAAGATCAGTATCAACACTGACCTTAGAAAGAGCGTTTGTCCCAGACTTAGAATAGAATTGTAATAGAGACAAAGTTGTACATTATGTACTAGCCTATCAGCATTGGGACACACTCTTATCATCCATGTGGGTGCTACCCTACCTAAGTAGTATAAATAGAAAACGTCTTGTAAAGGAGTAGGTTTGAAGTTTGTGCATTCAAAGTTGTGTCTTTCACAAATGCCTACTCCTTTAATATCTACTAAGTCCCTGAGTAAGCTCAGTTGGTTAGCATAGTAGTCGACTTTGCATAACACTTTAGGTTTATGCAAAGTTGTTAGTGAGGAGATCACACACACACACATTGTCATTCAATCCCCATTGTAGTTCCGCATACAATGGGGTATAATTCTTAATAAATATAAGAGTTAAACGTTGAAAATTAGCTTCGTGTTCTTTACTGTTTTATACTTATATCTTGTCAAAACTAATTTTTATTTACATTACTTAAAGCCATGAGTTAGTTTATCTTAACTTCTATAGTTTTGGTCACTAACTCAAAGGGAATAACAAGTAGTATCAGAGTAGAAGGTTTATAAAACTCTTTTAAATCTGCTTTGAGTTTTTAAAACCTATATCTTAAAATGGCTGCTATAAGTAATGTACCCCAGCTTGTAGACAAGAAAGGAGGCAGCTATTCTGTTGTTGCTCCTCGTCTAGAGCCTGGAAAATTCAATAAATGGAAAAAGCGTATGCTTTGCTATTTAACAGGAATGGAACCCTACTACATTCAATGTATTAAGGATGATCCATTCAAACCAAAAACAGTTGAAGGTGCCAATAAACCTGAGGCCCAATGGACCCTAGATGAGGGGAGGGTGGTCAATCAAGACCAACGCCTTAAAAGCATCATTGTATCATGTCTACCAGATGATATAATAGAGTGAGTCATTAGCTGTGAGACAACTAAAGATACTTTCAGGATCATGTCTGACTTGGTTTAAAGCAAAATTTGAGTATTAAACTTTCAGAGCAAAATTCTTTGAGACTCTCTCACAGACTTACACCCGTTATAAAACCTTGCTCAATGAGCTTGCTAATGATGGTGTAACATTATCTAAGCATGAAATCAATGTTGGTTTGTAAATAGTCTCTTTGAGAAGTAGTTCAGCTTCTCTCAAGGACTTAGAAATGCCAACCATACTCAGACCCGTGACCTTGCTGACATTTATAGAAGGTTTGTCTATGAAGACAACCTCATCTCTAGAAGATACTCAGATACAAAAAGGCCCTAATTACTACTCCCTTAGACTCTCCCATATCAACTGCCTTCTTAACAACATTGTGAAGGGTTTTCAAGAAAATTTTGATGATGAGGCGGATGAGAGAACTAGTGAGGAGTACCTTAGAGATCTAGATATAGAATTTCATGAAAGGGCCCTGTTGGTTAATTCAAAACGTTTTATAAAAAGCAAAAACAATTTTTTGGAAGCAAATCAGGACACTAAATGCTACAAATGTGGCAATAAAGGTCATTTTGCAAGAGATTGCTTATCTAAATCGTCTGAACCATCTTACAAATTACCAACATCTTACTCATCCTCAGTGTTAAAAGGTTTTCAACCCAAGTTTACTCTAAAACTTATTCAGTCTTCCCAACATGCTCAAAGCAGTCACGGTGAACCAAAAGCCCAAAAAGGCTACAAGACAGAATATAAGAAGTTAAAAGCTAAACTAGCACTCCTTGAGGCTAGTCCTCCTACTTCTCAGTTCTTAAAACCCTTTCAACCAAAGAAGAAAGGCCTTGTTGCTGAAACGTTCGATTGGGATGAGGAAGAAGTATCAGTTGATGAGGAAGAGACTTAAGTCAAGGTACTAATGGCTCTAGATGATGACGAACTCTTAGTGGGAAATAATCATGCTCGCAATGGTAAATATTCTTCTCTCTATGGATGAGGATTCAAATTGGCAAAACTACCTTAAATATATCCACATTGACCTAAAGTATGTTGAAGAGCAAAGATTGAACTTGTTATCTAATTACAACAAAATTATTTTTGAATTAAACAAGTGTAGAGATGATCTACTTGTCTTAAAACAAGCAAAACTTGAGGCTATCACTTTTCAAATTCAAAACACTAAACTTACAAAGTTAAATTATGCTCTTCAAGATCAACTGAAAGAAGAAAGAAAGGTCAATAAAATGGCTAAACAGCTCAAATAAGGTTAGTCAATGCATCAGTGAGCAAATACCAAACCAAAAGAAGAAAATTCTTGGTGGTGAACAGCTCACTGATTCATCATCTAAAAATGATGCTAAAGAAAACCCTTTTGTTCCTGCCTCCCACGATTATGGCCATGAAATGGTCCTAAAATCCAAAGACTAGGTTGAGAGACTCAACCCTGATAGAAAACTTCCAAACTTTAACACTAGAAGAATTCTAGTCCCTGAAAGTGAAGCTATCAATCAGTGTCATCAAATCACTGAGGCACCATCTGACCCTGAGTCTTCAAAAGAGTCAGGCTCAGAATCTCAAACTCTTCTACCTCCACTGAAAAATCTTTAGGGAGATTCTCCAAGCTCTGATGTAATGACCTTGACTTACCAAGATCACTCTCCAAGGGAGAGATCTGGTTTGGGAACAATGAAACACACAAAGCCTGAAACTCAAGAATCTTCAAACAAGAATGTTTCAAGACATGTCATTGTTTCTAACCTTGAACCAGTCACTTCTTCAGTTCCTACTGAGTCTAAAAGAAATGACCAAGAGTCTAAAATCAATGAGCTAACAAAACTGGTTCAAATGTTAATGGATAAGAAAATTAACTCCACTCAAAAGACTCGGGAACCGAAAATTGTGTCCTCACAGCCTGAGTCTTCAAAATTAGTTAACTCATCTAAACAGAGTCAGGATTCTAAACCAAATGACAAGAACAGTGACTCATCAAAACTAGTTAGACCTAAACCCCTTCAGAAACCCAAGCTTAAATGTGAGCTTCGCAACTATACCAATCATTCAACTAATGATTGTTGTACGATCCTCTACTGCATAAAATGCAAGAGAGAGGATCACATGACCTCAGACCATAACATGTATATAGCATCACTGAGAAGTAGTCAGAACTACAAGGCACAACCTTATCTGTATGCATCTCCTTCTAAACAGATCCTGAAATCCAAGGCAAAGCCTTACCCACTATGCACTCACTGTGGCTTCAACGACCATCGCCTTGATGATTGTAAAAATTACCCTGAGTGTGAAATATGTGGAAGTTATGACCATTTTACCTCAGAACATAATCGTATTATTCAAATCAGAGGTGGAGTACTAGCTAAGTCCTCTCAGTCTAGTGAGTCCTCAATTGGAGTGAGTTGCACTACTTATGGTAGTAGTGTGCACTCAACCACTGACCATAATAATTTTGAGCACTTTATAACAGGTGAGAAACTTCAGGCTACTAAAGCCAAAGAGCCCACAAAAAGGTAGGTTCACAAAAAACTGACCAAGTTTATTATTTATGTAGAGACACATCAGGGAGCCCATTTGGTACCTAGACAGTGGATGCTCAAAGAGTATGACTGGTGTCAAGACTTAGCTACATAAATATGTAGAGCAACCAGGTCCTAAGGTAGTGTTTGGTGATAACTCATCATGTATTACTAAAGGATATGGTTTAATAAAATGTGGTGGTATTGTTTTTTCTAAGGTAGCCTTTGTTAATGGTCTTAAATACAATCTAATTAGCATCAGTTAACTCTGTGATGCTTGTTGGGATCAAAAGACTTCATGATGATATTGGAGTTAATACTGTTAAGGTTAGAGTTACTACTGCTAGTATATATTACTACTGCTAATGGAAGTTAAGACTGCTCAAAGACTTAGAAGAAATACTACTAAGTAGTTAATACTGCTAGTATAAAAGTTACTACTGTTAGTGTAACTTAGTACTGCTAGTATATGTTAGTACTGTTTGAGTAAAGTTACAACTGTTAGCATAAAGTTAGTACTGCTAGTGTAACTTAGTACAGCTGATGAAGAATGAAGAAAATATTCTAAGTAGTTACTACTGCTTTTACACAGTTAGTGCTGCTGGTAAAAAAGTTAATGCTGCTGGTTATAACTACTGAAAGATTACAGCTACTAGAAGAGTTTCTACTGTCAGAAGGATAAAGACAAGAGAAAGGATTAAGATGAAGATTGTTTATCAAGATTACTTACGGGATAAGTATGAGATATTTTTGTAAAGGATACGTATAAGTTATTTATTTAGAAGATTATGATAATTTAGGAAAATATTGTAAGCCTGTTAGGACTCCTTGGTGTATAAAAGGAGGTCTCAGGTATAGAGTTTGATGTACCAAAATCGTATCAAATCATATAAAAGTTCATAGTGTTATTCGTAGCTTCAAGGTTTTGTAAACCCTAACACTATTAAGAGTGTTCGTTTTATATTAAGGCTGAAAGTTTAGTAAACTGTTTGTTATTACTGTTTCATTAAAGTTCTTCTTAGTATCATTGACTAGATTTCGCATAGTCTTTGATATTCATAATCAAAGTTTCTATCATAGTTGTTTTAAATTTATTCAATACAACTTAAGCTTATACAAGCTAAGCAAGATCTATTATATTGGGATCAACAATGCTAAATATATTTTACAATTTGATGATAAGCAAGGAACAATATTTAATGCTAACAAGGAAATTATGTTGATAGTCCCAAGAAGAAATGATGTATATGTCCTTGACATGTCATCACTGACTCTAAGTGGAGCCTGCTTCTTTGCCAAAGCCTCAGAAATTGTAAACTAACTATGGCACAAAAGGTTATCACACTTAAATTTCAAAAACATTAATAAACTTGCTAAGCAAAACAAAGTTCTTGGTCTTCCTTCACTTGTTTATTCAAAGGATAAACCATGCTCTGCATGAGAAAAAGGAAAACACAAAAGAGCTTCTTTCAAAATAAACAAAACTTCTCAATCAAGAAATGCTTGCATCTTCTTTATATGGATCTCTTTAGACCTGTCAGTCAAATGTCCATTAATCATGAGAAATACACCCTAGTCATTGTTGAAGAGTACTCAAGGTACACATAGGTGTATTTTCTCAAAAAGAAGAGTCAGGCAGCTGAAATGATTATGTCTTTTGTCAGGATGGTTGATAACCAAAATGATGTCAAAGTCAAACAAATCAAAATTGATAATGGGACTGAGTTTATAAACACTGAGCTTAAGAGTTTTTGTGATGAGAAAGGAATCTCTCAGAACTCCTCTTCTCCTTATACACTTGAACAAAATGGTGTAGCTGAAAGGAAGAATAGAACTCTCATTGAGGCTGCTAGAACCATGTTGAATGGATCAGTACTCTCTAAGCACTTCTGGACTAAAACAGTCAGAATAGCCTGTTACACTCAAAATAGATCAATCATTGTGTAAAGACATGATAGGACTTTTTATAAGATATTCATAGAAAGGATACCAGACATCAGCTATTTTCATGTATTTGGATGTCTTGTGTTTATTCATAATCATAAGGATCATCTAGGGAAATTTGATGAAAAAGCTAATGATGGGTACTTCCTTCGATACTCGTTTAACTCTAAAGCCTTCAGGGTGTTTAACACAAGAAACAACAAATACAGGAGACTTATCATGTTACATTTGATGAGAGTATTGAAGCCATCAGGTTCACAAATACCTTAGTAGATGAAGTAAGAATTGATGATTCATCTAGATATCCTCCTGATAAATTCCTTTAGGAGGATGACCAATCTCGGCAATATCAAACAAATTCTGATATTTCATACTACATCATTCCTCATGGTCGTTCACTCACTGAACTTACTTAAGAAAAACATGTCCCTGAAGTGATTATTCTAAATGAGCAAGATAATCCTCAAACTGAGGATGTTGAAGGTCCTCCTGACCCACCAAACACTAAAGAACATAAGAACAAAATGTTCAAAATGAAAAAATCAATCATCAACTCACTGAAGAGACTCTATGGACCAATACTAAAAATTCAGTACCCATCACTAAATCCTTAGCTAGTAAAGTCTCTCAGTCTTATGATACCAATCAAGCATCAACAAGTTCATATCTTGTTGCTCAGGACAGATGATCAAGAGATCAACACATTAAACTTGTAAATATTAGTAGTGATCCTGGAGAAGCCATGCTTACAAGAAGTATGGCTGCTAAGCTTACAGTTGCCTCAGCTAGTGAATGTCTATTTGCTAACTTTCTCTCTAAGATAGAACCAAAAAAGGTGTCTGAGGCACTAGAGCATCTAGGATGGGTTGATGCAATGCAAGAAGAGCTGAACTAATTCTATAGAAACAAAGTCTGGACTCTTGTTCCACTTCCTTATGGAAAGATAGCCATAGGCTCCAATTGGGTATTCATGAACAAAAAGGATGAACATGGAATTGTCATTAAGAACAAAGCAAGATTGGTGGCACAAGGTTATAGTCAGGAAAAAGGAATTGACTATGATAAAACCTTTACACCAGTGGCAAGAATGGAAGCCATCAGGATCTTTCTTGCCTTTGCTACATACATGAACTTCATAGTGTTCCAAATGGATGTCAAAAGTGTCTTCCTAAATGGAAAACTCAAAAAAGAAGTTTATGTTAAACAACCTCTTGACTTTGAGAGTAGTGAGTTCCCTGACTCTGTCTGTAAGCTTGACAAAACCCTTTATGGATTGAAACAAGCACAAAAGGCATGGTATGAAACTCTGTCTACTTTCCTTATTCAAAATAAGTTTGTTATGGGAAGAATAGATAACACATTGTTTATCTATAGATCTAAAGGAGATGTACTCCTTGTCTAAGTGTATGTGGATGACATTATATTTGGCTTAACAAGTTATAAACTTTGTAAATAGTTTGAGAAACTAATGATAAAGAAATTTGAAATGAGTATGATAGGAGAACTCACTTACTTTCTTAGACTCCAAATCAAGTAGGATGACAAAGGGATATCTATTTGTCAAGAACAGTAAACAAGGAAGTTATTGAAGAAATATGAAATTTCTAATAGTTCCTCAGTAAAGAAACCAATGGTTCTTCCAAACAATCTAGGGCCTGGTCTTGCTGGTAAACCAATTAATGAGACCTTGTATAGAGGAATGATTGGGTACCTGATGTACTTAACTGCAACCAGGCCTGATATCAAATTCTCAACATGTCTATGTGCAACATATCAGTCCAGTCCAAAAGAATTATACCTAACAATTGTGAAAAAAATCTTCAGGTACCTGAAAGGTACTCCATCCCTTGGTCTGTGGTATCCAATGTGTTTAGGCTTTAATCTAAAAGGATACTCAGACTCAGACTATGCTGGTTGCAACATGGATAAAAAAAGAACCTCATGTGCCTGCCAAATACTTGGTGGAAAATTGGTTTGTTGGAGTGCTAAGAAACAGCAGTCAGTGGCTATGTCCTCAACCGAGGCTGAATATGTTGCTGCTGCTGGGTGTTGTACAAATATCTTATGGATGAAAAGTCAACTCAGTTATTATGAAATCTATTACAAGATGGTACCCATCTTTTGTGACAACACCAGTGCCATTGCTATATCTAATAATCCAGTTCTTTATTCAAGAACCAAGCATATTGATATAAAATATCATTTCACCAGGGATCACATCCTTAAGGGAGAAATAGAATTACACTTCATCCCTACTAAGTATCAGCTAGCTGATATATTCACCAAGTCTCTGGATGAACCTACTTTCACAAAGCTGAAAGCAGAGTTAGACATGTTGAACATTGATTGATCAGTCTCCCTGATCAAACATTTTTAGTGTGGTGTGTATTCTTATCTCTCCCTAAAACCTTTCTCCCTGAAATATATATGACTCTCATGACACTAAAGAACACATTAATGATGTAACTAAATGCTTTGAGTATTAGTTACTTAAATGTCCTAGGTTGGTGACTGAACACATTAAATAAAGAACAAATATTCTTTGTATAACTATCATCCAACATTCATGGGCCTCCACTTCTCCCATATATAACTCATATACCCAACCATGCATTTAATGCGCACTCCCATAAACAAAACCTCTTCCTAATATGTCTTTAACCTTTTCCAAATAAAAGGTTTAAACATTAAAATGTTTTTGTTCACACATTCACCTATAAATACCGTAACCAAAGAAGTAACACATACAAATTTTCAAAAGCAATTAAACTCTGCAAAAATTTGCTCTCAATGTACAAAGTGTGTGTTCTTCAAGATTTTTCTAGGTAAAAACATTTTCATCAAACCATTTTCTTGGTCAAAGTTGTACATCTAAGCTATCCATCTTAGCATTCATACAACCTTGATAACATATCACTCATTTCACGATAGCGATCAACGTTGAAATCAATTTGTGACCATATGGTGAGTAATATATTATCATCTGTCCCTTTTCTTAAAACTATATAAAAATGGTAGCCAACCAAGCAATTGAGTAGGCCCCTCACTGTGGTGACTTAACTGTTGAATCCCTTGTTTTTCACAACAACAATGTTAGACATGTTGAACATTGATTGATCAGTCTCCTTGATCAAACATTTTTAGTGTGGTGTGTATTCTTATCTCTCCCTAAAACCTTTCTCCCTGAAATATATATGACTCTCATGACATTGAAGAACACATTAATGATGTAACTAAATGCTTTGAGTATTACTTACTTAAATGTCCTAGGTTGGTGACTGAACACATTAAATAAAGAACAAATATTCTTTGTATAACTATCATCCAACAGTAATGGGCCCCCACTTCTCCCATATATAACTCATATACCCAACCGTGCATTTAATGCGCACTCCCATAAAAAAAACCTCTTCCTAATGTGTCTTTAACCTTTTCCAAAATAAAAGGTTTAAACATTAAAATGTTTTTGTTTACACATTCACCTATAAATACCGTAACCAAAGAAGTAACACACACAAATTTTCAAAAGCAATTAAACTCTGCAAAAATTCGCTCTCAATGCACAAAGTATGTGTTCTTCAAGATTTTTCTAGGTAAAAACATTTTCATCAAACCATTTTCTTGGTCAAAGTTGTACATCTAAGGTATCCATCTTAGCATTCATACAACCTTGATAACATATCACTCATTTCACGGTAGCGATCAACGTCGAAATCAATTTGTGACCATATGGTGAGTAATATATTATCATCTGTCCTTTTTCTTAAAACTATATAAAAATGGCAGCCAACCAAGCAATTGAGTATGCCCCTCACTGTGGTGACTTAACTGTTGAATCCCTTGTTTTTCACAACAACAATGTTGTGGGTACTTTTAGTTATCCATAATCCGCCCCAACCTACAATGAAATTTGCAAATATTTGATAAACTGTCCTTTGGCTGAGGCTTTTAGAAAAACACCATCAGTGGTGTACCAAAACCTCCTCAGGGAATTCTGGTGCACTGCCATTGCTTATGACCCAAACCCACCTATCAATGACTTTGAGGCTTGTCCTCTTAAGGAGTATTTAATCAAGTTCACAATGATGAATGGAAAGAAGCCATTAATCATTGACTATAAGACCTTTGTTGAATCCACTAGACTTGATTATGCTAAAGACACCTATGTGTCTCATTCCTCCCCTAAGGCTGCAAAGGCTGAATTGGCCAAAATTTTGAAAATCCAATTCTACTGGATAGGACACCTGTCTTGAAAAATACCTTTCCCGTGGCTTAGAGGATTCAGTTTACATTTGTTATTCAGGTCCTCGGCGGGAATTATTCCTCTACCGAGCAAGTGAATTCCATTCAGCAGCTCATAGCCTTTTGTCTCCTCACAGGGGCAAAGGTATCATAGAAGAGATCATTTATAGTGATCTCGTAACTAGGCTCACGAACAAGTCTACAGAGTCAAGGAAAAGATATCCTATCCTATTTTCCTAGATTTGTTTCTTGTGCGTCTTGAAGTGTTATACTACGTGGGTTCTTACTCAGACACTCAGATGAAAGTTTTAAGTCACGCCGCCCCCCCCCACCTACCCCAAAATATCACAGCGGAAAGGTAACCAGAGGCGTGTGACTTTACACATCAAAACACACTTTAAAAAAGAAGCGACCTCTAAAAATATCATTCATTTTGAAAAGTGATCATTTGAATTTAACAAAGCGGAATAAGTTTTCAACCGAGTACATTACAATACTAAAACCCAAATGTAATAGTAGTTCAAAAATTATACAAATGATCAACATTATGCAATAAAAGACTCCGTGAATGAGACATTGTAAGCAAGCCATGTAAATCAAGCACCTAAGAAAAACATTGCCAAAAGTGTCAATAATAAAGTTGGTGAGTTCATAGGTTTATATAACTATAAAAGTGAATCACAAGATTTTAAAGTGTGTATGACAATATAACAAATACAAAGCCTCATAAAATCTGTTTACTACGGTCTAAGCTTGATATGTGAGAAATCACATATATATATTATACCAAAAATGGCCCTTAAATGATCAACATGTGCAAAAATATGCTTGTATTTGTGTATTTTGTTGTTTGTAAATGTGTAAGTACGGATAATGCAAAAATCATAAGAAAACTTACAAAGAATCGGCGAATACTACGTTAAGCATCGATGATTATAATCTTCATCATTTTCATTTTTCCGTTAGTTTTTCGCGTTTTACTAAAATTAACTTTGCTAAAACCGCGGTTTTTACCTTAAAACTTTACCTTTTCCTTAATGTAAATCTTACACCACACTTAATTATATTTTACACAAATAAAAATCAAAATTTTTTTTTATCACCACCCACGGCCAATGGCCGGTTTGTGGCATACCACACTCAACCCATTCCTCTTTTCTATAAACCTAATCATACATCTCATTTTTCCAACACATGCAAACTTCTCACTTCACAAGATTTCAAATTTTCCTTCCTTACTTTTCTTTCCTTCCCATTGCTGCAGTACACCCTAGGACCACCACCACCATCCTCATAAAATTTTCCTACTCCTTTTATCCATTATAACACCATCCTTAAGTCTCTTGTAAAGTTTGGTGCAATTTCATGAAGATTTGAAGGAGTTTAGGGTTTGTTTTCTTGAAGCTTTTTGATTGGGGTCTTCTTGGGGAGATTCTTGGTAATATTTAGGAAGTTTATAAGCTTGGTAATCTTGGGTTCTTGGTTTCGAATTCAAGCCAACACAAGAAAGGGTGTTTCTTGTTTGATTCAACCTATTCTCAATCTTCATTTTGTAACCTAATCTTTCTTTATTTGTTCTAACCTTTATATTTCTTGTATTCTTTAATTTTAATCATGAAAATGGTATGTTTAGTGTCTGTAAATATATATATGATTATGATCTTGAGGTTGTTTTGGCTAGTTATGGCATTGGTTTACGGTCTTTAGATAATTAAAATGGATTTTTAAAAAGTTTGAGTTGTAATATTGGGACTGTTTTGAAACATAGCTACACGTAATCATATCTCTAAAAATTTATCTTGGGGTCCTGTGATTAAATTTCATAGTTAGTTTAGATTATATTCCAGCTATATGAGATAGTTGGATTCTCAACCAACTCCTCCGGATGAGGGAGATATGGTCAAAATACGAAAATAGGTCAAATCTGGACATGTGTTTAGAATACGAGTTAAACTCCAAATTTTTGCCATAAAATAATAGATCTTTTTGATTGGGTCAGTAGTAGACATCATAAGGAAACCATATCCTTTGACCTCACCTTCATTTCTATCTTGGTTTGGGATTTATGGCTATTTTAGTAAAGGGTAAAATTTTTACTAACTTTCTGTTTTAGACAACCAGGGGTAAAATGGTTTTTTCACATAGTTACGAAACTTTGTAAATTGTGAGACTTGTATTTATGGAAACTAGACTCAAATATATTTCCAGGGGTGAAAGCCTCATCTATAGAACATTTGTGAGCTAGGAGATATGAGTCCATGAAGGCAAGTTAAATTCAGGAACCTAGTATCTACGTCTAGTCTAAAAATTGTAAAACGTATAGTACACCGTGATAAAGTAAAAGTTAGAAGCCGAAACTTGGTAGATGTTCATTTGACTATAAGACCAGTCACATGTCCATTTGGATTAAAAAGGACTTGGGTTAGCTCTAGTGACATGCCAAACATATCTCGGAAACACAACTCTAAGCACATGTTTAATTTTCTACGTATTGTTACTTCCTACGTACTAAGTCGCGTCACGTATTTTAGGAGGTGCTTAGGAGTGCTTCCCGCTCGCTCAAGACTCATAATACTTCTGATCTAATTGTCTTACGGTGAGTTCATAGCCTCGTATTTTTATTTAAATTGTTTTATAAACCCGCGAGGATAATAAACGAGTCTGTTTTAAAATAAAACACAAGGGACCCGAATGTATGCTAGTAGCCTTGATTATTATAAGTTAGCTTTAACTCGCTAAATAAAAATTCCCGCGGAAATATCATGAATTGTTAATTGCCGGGAATAAGGCATACACTTATACATTAACATATACAATTTGGAGATTACCACCACCGATCCGTGACGACAACTATCGTCATGTTTTGGAACCTAACACACTGATGCATTGTTATAAGAATAAGATACACACATAGCTAAGGTTATAGTGGCATTATACTGAATATATGGTAAGGTTTGAGGTCAAAAGACTTATAGATAATCCCCCTAAAACGTTTGTCTGATCACTCGTTATATCCAGGATAATTTTTTGAAAATGATACTTGTGTTCGGAAAATTATTTGTTTATATATATATTATATAAACTCTATGAATTCACACAACATTATTGTTGACGTAATAGCAATGATTATATCTCCAGGACTTGAAGGTATTCGGGTTGAATGGAGAATGAAGCCCGCTAATAATTATCGATTCGAAAACATTTTTTAAAACATTGTATGATGGTAGGTAAAACTCATTGACCCGTTATGGTAAACTTTATATTATTCAAGAATGTAATTTTCTTAAAACGTCTCTTTTTGAGTCGTTTTCTATGATTTGAGTTATTTTGCTATGACGTAACACCATTTGACCATTCCGCTGACATGAACGCAGAAATAAGGTGATACAGATAGGTATCAAAGCCAGTTAAAGAGGAACAAAATGTTCAAAGAGAAGGAAAATGAATATAAGAATTTTTGAAATCTTTTGACATATAACTGTGCAAAAGAAATCTCCGAATTACGACAAGACCAGATTGAGAAAGTTTTATTTTGATATAATATATGAAATTTATATGTATATGTGGTAAATTGGCGTTAAATTATAATTATGTAATTATTTAATACTAATACGAGATATTTATACGACGCAAATTGTCATGGAGAACCTTAACTCCCCTAACGAGTCGAACAAAGCTATTCCCGAAGTAAACCCAGTTATTCCTAAGCCGAACCACGTTGGGGATGCCATGATCCCAACGAAAGGGTAGACATTCCCAATGATGAAGGAGTAAGTAGATTATGATGGATGAGGAAGAAGAACCGAAGAAGAACCTGAATTAATAACCTGAGGAATACCTGAAGAAGAACCCGAAGAAGAACCTGAAGAAGAACCTGAGGAAGAACCCGAAGAAGAACCTGAGGAAGAACCCGAAGAAGAACCGGAACCAAATATTGGGCATGGGGATCAGTTTGCCCAACATCATAACCCACAGCCCGGTAATATGAATGGTTGGTTAGAGGAGGATGATAATATGAATGAGAATGTTAATGATGAGGATATCGAGGATGAGGATGTCGAGATGGAGGTTGATGATGAGGCAGAGTTGATCTTTCCTTATGAGGTGGAGGGTGACCAAACCCCGCCACCTAGAGATGAGTCTTCTGATTCTGAGCCGCCTAATGCGGAGTCATCTGATTCTGTATCGTCTGATTCTGAGTCGGAGGACGAGGAGGCTGATATTGCACCTGGGCCTACTGGTGGGACTGCTACCCAAAGGCCGTTTGCTATCCGTGATTTCCCGAGGGGTATGTATGAGGTAGGAGAGTCATCTGCTGCACGTGACTCATCATGTGTTGGCGGATTGGAACCTTGGGCATTGAGGCGTGACTTGGAGACTACTCGTACTCGAGCTAGACTTATTGAGGCCGAGGTAGGTACCAACCGTACTGAGACTGCTCTTTTGGACTCGAAGATTAAGATAGGTGAGAAGGAAAGAAAGATACTTGATTATGACTTGGGTAATGTTGAAAAGACTTTGAGTAATGTGATTGAGAGGTTGAAGATTCTTGAGAGAGGGGAAAATGCAACTTTGAAGAGAAAGTTGGATGAGACTGAGACTAGGTTGGCGTGGGCTCGTATGGAGCGTGAACGCTGAGAGATTTGCACGAGCCCCATTGTTGGAACAGGAGTGTTTTTTATTGGTAATGGTACTAAGGAGCGGTTTCCTAAGCCGCCTTCTGATGATGAAGATGATGGACGTCCGAGGAAGAAATCAAAAAATTCGGACAAGGATGATGGACCTTCTGAGCCACGGGGACCACCTAGTGACTCTTAGTAGATTAGTTTATCAATTTGTAGTATCTTTTGTAAATCACTAACGAAACTGCGATGTCAGTTAGTAGGACTAGTCTTTTGGAGTTGTATAACATTAGATGGTGACATGTAATGTATGACAATGCAACTTGTAACTTTTTGGTGATTAATGAAATGACTATCTTTTGGTTCTAATTCTATGTGGTGTTGTTGTTACCTTTCTTAATTGCTCCTTCTAAATTATTCCTTTTGCTTAATACAATCATTGAATGAATACTCATTATGATTTGATTTGTGTTGTAACAGGATCATGCCGCCAAAACCTATGTCTGAGGCTCGTATGCGCGAGATTATTAGAGACCAAGTTACC
The DNA here is from genome assembly GCA_026074375.1 of Tanacetum coccineum. NCBI lineage: Eukaryota > Viridiplantae > Streptophyta > Magnoliopsida > Asterales > Asteraceae > Tanacetum > Tanacetum coccineum. Next base: position 68,510 of record BQNB010008413.1, read on the forward strand.
ACATCCATGAATGAATTTATGACAAACATGGACCGTGGAGCCGGTGGTGCTGGAGCCGGTGGTGCTAGAGCTGGGTAGTGATGGAGCCTGTGGTGTCTTTAGCCCGGTGGTGCTGGAGCTGTGTGGGCTGGAGGCCGTAGTGATTGAGCCGGTGGTGCTGAGCGGTGGCACCGACCAGTGGAAGCTGAATTTACTGGTGTACTTACTGACCTTTACATGAAGTGTAATCCACACACTTTTCAAGGGCATTTGAAGGTGCCCGTGGGTTTATGTTCATTGGTTTGAGAATTTGGAGTCTGTGTTATCGAATAAGAGACTATAGGAAAAGTATAAGGTGATATTAGCAACCGACACTCTCCAAAGTCGTGAGTTGACATGGTGGAATGGTAGAACTGCTTCCATTTGGTATTTGTGATGCTTGCTAATGGTACTCCATGGGCTGAAGAGAAAGTGGATGACCGAGGATTTTGACCTCGAAGTGTGTTGCAAAGACTAGAGCAAGAATTGTACAATTTGAAATTAAAGGGACTGACATTGATGGATATACAAACTGTTCTGAAACTGGCCCTGTTGTTTCCCAGAATGGCGGAGCCTGAGCGGTGAAGGTAAGCAATACATTCGTGATTATCGAAGAACATACGGTTGATGTACCTCGTCGCAACCAGCCACTATTTTAACATGCTGTCCCGTATGGCGTAACAGCTTGATGTGACAAATAATCCAAAGATAAAACTGATAGTTAATTGAGGGTGAAAAGAGAAAAGGGAAGGAGAATCGTGGTGTTCGTGGTGACATACCGACTCGACTATCAACAACCTACAAAACCAAAGAGGGCTAATGCTATAGCCATGACCAATGCTGTAACAAATGACAACGAGGTTTGTACGAAATGCAAGAACAAGAATCATAATGGGGGAAAGCTAGAAGTGCGGTAAGTGTGTATAAGTTAGTGCATAAGACTGCTGCTTGTATTGATCCCCGCTAGAGAGAAGTGACTTGTTTCAAATTGCAACAAAAGGGTCATCTAAAGAAAGATTGCCCTACAGTTGAGGAAAGGAATGAGTCAGGATGGAAATAATCGTGAGCTGTTTACAAGTTAGGAGGCTGTGGATGCTCCAAACAAGATCCGAAAGTCATTACACGTACGTTACTTACTTAACACCGATATGCTACTGCTTTAATTGATTCGGGTGCCGAGTAAAAGTTTTGTTCTACAAATTTTAGTACCCTTATATCATTAAACCGGTTTGAGTTAGATACTAGCTTGAAGTCTAATTGGCCAGACCGGAAAAGTAGTATGTACCAATAAGTATTAAAAGGATGTAACACTACCCTTTTAAACCATTCTTTTCCAATCGACTTGATGGTAATAGAACTGGGAAGTTTTGAACAACATTATTGGGGTGTGGGTGAATGGATGGTTTACTCAAGATATATGCTCTATTTTATGTAGAGAGAAAAAGTTAGGATACCCCCTATAAGTAGGCCGTTGGTATCGAAGGTGCGATAGAAAATAATTCTCTATTGAAGTACCGTTTCTTGCATTAAGGCTCAACAGTACATCGAGAAGGGTATTGAGTTAATTCTACTCAAGTAACCGAACAAGAAAGAAGGAGAAACGATAGAAATGTTCCATTTTATCCGAAATTTTCCCGAGGAATTTCCATATGAATTACCTGGACTTCGCCAACCCAGTCCAAGTTGAATTCTGTAATGATTCCTTATTCCAAGTGCTGCACTTTGGCGCTTGCGCCCTATGTATAGCACCAACCGAAATGAAGAGTTTCAAGCGCTGCAAGAGTTGCTGGAAAAGTGTTTATTCGATCCGACTCGTACACCAGTGTTTACTCCATGTTGTTGTGGAAAAGAAGGATGGATCGTTCCGAATATGCATTGATTACCGTGAACTGAACAAGTTAACGATCAAGAATCGATACCCATTACCGAGGATTGATGATTTATTTGATACGCTGCAAGGTTCTAGTGTTTATTCAAAGATTGATTTGCGGTCTGGTTATCATCAACTTCGCATACGCGAGGAAGACATTCCAATTACAGCATTTAGAACTCGTTATGGACACTATAGAGTATTTCAGGTAATGCTTTAGGATCTGACTAATGCACCTGCAATATTCATTGACTTGATGAATCGCGTGTGCAAGCCGTATCTTGATAAGTTCGTGATTGTATTCATCGATGACATTCTGATCTATTCCAAGAATAAAGAAGAACATGGTAAACACTTGAAGACTATTTTGAATTTTCTATGAAGCGAAAAGTTGTACGCCAAGTTTTTGAAGTGTGATTTTTGGCTTGATTCCGTGCAATTCCTTGGCCATGTGATAGATAGTAATGGGGTTCATGTTGACCCTGCGAAGATTGAAGCCATTAAAAATTGGGCTGCACCGACTACACTAATGGAAGTGCGACAATTTTTGGGTTTGGCAGGCTATTATCGAAGGTTTATTAAGGAGTTTTTTCTAATATCCAAGCCATTAAACGAAACACACCAGAAAAAAAAAAATAAGCCGTATGTTTGGGCGACGACGAAGAGGAGGCATTTCAAACATTGAAGCTGAAATTATGTAGTGCGCCAATATTATCACTACTTGAAGGAAGCGAAGACTTTGTTGTGTTTTGTGATGCGTCTCTTAAAGGATTTAGAGCGGTGTTGATGCAGCGAGAAAAAGTGATTGCGTACGCCTCTAGGCAACTTAGAAAGAATGAAGAAAATTATACGACCCATGACTTGGAATTAAGTACGGTGGAATTTTGCTCTCTATAATGAGACATTATTTGTACGGCAACTAAATGTACGGTATACACCGATCATAAAGCCTACAAATATATTTTCGTAACAGAAGAGCAAATATGAGAGCATCGTAGAATTGATCAAACTCTGAGTTGATTACGATTGTGTTATTCGTTATCACCCGGGAAAGGCGAATGTTATCACTTATGCGTTGAGCAGGAAGGATAAGTAGCCCGATCGATTGCGTGCTTTTATTGTGACGGTACATAAAAATTTAACCCTGAAAACCTTCCGGCCGCCCCCGGACAAATACTAAGAAGCACAAGTTGAAGCGTTTAAAAAGGAAAATATTGGTGCCGAAGGATTTTCGAGTCGAATGGGAGCCGTTGAAGTTAGACCCGAATGGTACGAAATTCTAAGATGAGTATTGTACCATTATTTTGAGGATGAGAGACCTAACATGTGGAATCTCCTAAATCAAAATATTCCATTCATCCTGGATCGGCAAAAAATGTACCATGATTGAGAAAGTTATACTTGTGTCCGAATAATGGAAATCTGAATTGCTACTTATGTCAGTAAGTAAAATTACATGTGCTAAAGTCCATTCAGAACACCAAAAGCCTTCAGGATTACTTCATGCACCGGAAATCCTGATTGGAAATGGGAGAGACTACAATGATTTCCTTACAAAAGCCTTCCAAGAACACAACTGGATATGATTAATTTGGTCATTGTTGACAGATAACTAAATCTGCTCACTTTATTCCGATGAAAATGAATTATAAAATGAGAAGCTAATAGATTGTATTTGAAGAGATTGATTGTAGGCCACGGGTCCTGTGTCAATTATTTCATACAGAGACCCTCCATTTCGCGTCAAGGTTTTGAGATCTCTTTCAAAAAATCTTTGGGGACAAATATGGATAAGACACTGCTTTACCATCCTGAGACTTGATGGTCAGAGTGAAAGGACGATACCAACAATGGAAGACATGTTGCGTGTTTGTGTGATCGACATTCTGGTAGTGGCTTGTATAAGCACTTAACCTTTGGCTGAATTTTCATACAAAATATTATCACCAAGTATTAAAGCCGCACTATTCGAACTCTATACGTAAGGAAATGTAGATCGCCCTGTATGTGGAGGTGAATTGGAGCATGCCAACTCACGTGACCAGAAATAATTCGGAAACGTCAAAGATATTTGTGCAAATTCAAGAACCGATTATTAAAAGCTGATCGTAGAATACAAAAAAAGTTATGCGGATGTGAGACGTAAACCTTTAGAGTTCAAAGTGGGTGACAAAGTTATGCTGAAAGTATCACCGTTGAAAGGTGTTGTTCAATTTGTAAAACTTGGAAATTAAGTCCCCGTTATAATAGGACCATACGAAGATTTTATCAATAATAGGTCCTGGTGGCAAATTAAACTGAATAGCCCTAGAGCTTCAAGGAATACATAATAGCTTTTTCATGCTCGAACTAAAGAGAAGTCAAATCATAGAAGACCTTATCATTCCATTTACGATAGTAAGATCGACGAGAAATTATATTTCATTGAAGAACTAATTGAAATTGTGGATAAAGAGGAGAAACAACTCAAGCAAAGTCGAATCCCGATAGTTAAAGTTCGATGGAACTCGAGTCGTGGACCGGAATACACTTGGGAAAGAGAATACCAAATGTGGAATAAGTTACCCACAACTTTTTACTTTAACAAGAAAAGGCAAGAAAATGAATCGTATCTTCGAGGGACGATAGATCCCTTTTTATGAGGAGAAATGCTGTGACAATCCGTACAATTTCAAGACGTTATTTATTCCGTAGCATAAAATAATTTTTCATTTTATGTTGAGATGTGAACTCACTATTAACCGGAAGAAATTAGGGTTTACAATTGTAATTTACGCGACGTTTACAAAGAATCGGCGAATCCTACGTTAAGCGTCGATGATTATAATCTTCATCATTTTCATTTTTCCGTTATGTTTCGCGTTTACGAAAATTTCTTGCTAAAACTCGCGTTCTTACCTTAAAACTTTACCTTTTCTTAATTAATCTTACACCACACTTAATTATATTTTACACAAATAAAAATCAAAATTTTTTTATCACCACCCAAGGCCAATGGCCGGTTTGTGGTATACCACACTCAACCCATTCCTCTTTTCTATAAACCTAATCATACATCTCATTTTTCCAACACATGCAAACTTCTCACTTCACAAGATTTCAAATTTTCTCTCCTTTCTTCTTCCTTCCCATTGCTTCCGTACACCCTAGGACCACCACCACCATCCTCACAAAATTTTCCTACTCCTTTTATCCATTATAACACCATCCTTAAGTCTCTTGTAAAGTTTGGTGCAATTTCATGAAGATTTGAAGGAGTTTAGGGCTTGTTTTCTTGAGTTTTCTTGAAGCTTTTTGATTGGGGTCCCTTCATGGGAGAGTTCTTGTGATATTTATGAAGTTTATAAGCTTGGTAATCTTGGGTTTCTTTGGTTCGAATTCAGCCAACACAAGAAGGGATTTCTTTGTTTTGAATACTAGTCTAAACTTCATTTTGTAAGCCCTAATCTTTCTTTTATTTGTTCTACCTTTTTATTTCTTGTTTTCTTTAATTTTAATCCATGAAAATGGATGTTTAGGTTCTGTAAATATATATATGATTATGATCTTGAGGGTGTTTTGGATTAGTTATGGCATTGGGTTAGGTCTTAGATAATTAAAATGATGTTTAAAAAGGTTTGAGTTGAAATATTGGGACTGTTTTGAAACATAGCAAAAACGTATCATAGCTCCTAAAAAAATTAGCATGGGTTCTATGTATTACATTCAAAGTTAGTTAGATATATTACTCACTATATGGATAGTTATGATTGCCTCAACCAACTCCTCTGGATAGGGAGATATGGTCAAAATACGAAAAAGCGATTGGAAATCAAATACTGGACACTGTGTTTAAGAATACGATTAAACTCCAAATTTACCAAAAATAAATAGATCTTTTTGATTGGTCAGTAGAATACATCATAAGTAAACCATAGCCTTTGAAACCTCACCTTAATTTCGTATCTTGGTTTGGGATTTATTGCAATTAGTAAAGGTAAATTTTTTACAACTTCAGTTTTGTGACAACCAGGGGTAAAATGGTCTTTTCACATAGTTACGAAACTTTGTAAATTGTGAGACTTGAATTTCTGGAAACTAGACTCAAATATCTTTCCAAGGGTGAAAGCCTCATCTATAGAACATTTGTGAGCTAGGAGATATGAGTCCATGAAGTCAAGTTAAATTCAGGAACCTAGTTTTTACGTCTAGTCTAAAATTTAAAAACGTATAGTACACCGTGATAAAATAAAAGTTAGAAGCCGAAACTTGGTAGATGTTCATTTTGACTATAAGACCAGGTCACATGTCTTTTTTGAATAAAAAGACTTGGTGAGCTCTAGTTGAAATGCCATACTTATCTCGGAAACACATCTCATAGCACATGTTTAATTTTCTACGTATTGTTACTCCTACTACAAAGTCACGTCACGTTATTTAAGGAGGTGCTTATAGTGCCTACCCGCCGCTAAACTCATAAGTACTTCTGATTTAATTGTCTTACGGTGAGTTCATAGCCTCGCATTTTTATTTAAATTGTTTTATAAACCCGCGAGGGAGATAACGTGCTTGTTTTTAAAATAGAACACAAGGGACCCGAATGTATGCTAGTAGCCTTGATTATTATAAGTTAGCTTATAACTCGCTAGAAAAATAAAAAAAAACAAAAAAAAAAAAAAAAAAAAGTCCCGCGGAAATACAAGAAATTGTTAATTGCCAGGAATAAGTGCATACGCTTAAACATGAAATAGTATATTAGTAGATTACCACATCCGAATGTGACGACTAGCATCGCTTGTGTTGGGAAACATAACACCACAGGATGCATAGTATAGAGAAAAAAGAAACACCTCAAAGCGAGGGTATAGTGGGCAGTATACTGAATATAAGGTAAGGTTCGATGTCCTGAGGCTTATAATAAATCCCCTCTATAACGTTGTCTGTATCCATCATATATATCCAGAATTTTTAAAAAGATACTTGTGTATTCGGAAAGATGTTTATTGTTTATATATATAAACTCTATGAATTCACTCAACATTATTGTTGACGTTTTAGCATGTTTTATCTCAGGTACTTGAAGGTAATTCGGATTGATGGAGATATGAAGGCCCGCAAAATAATTATTCATTCGAAAACATTTTGTAAAACATTGTATGATGTTGTGAAACTTATTTGGGATCGTGATGTAAACTTTTATTATTCGAATGAATGAAATTTTCTTAAAACGTCTCTTTTTGAGTCATTTTCTATGATTTGAGTTATTGTGCTATGACGTAACACCATTTGACTCTTCCGCTGACATGACGCTGAAATGAGGGTGTTACATGATATGTGAGAAATCACATATCTTTATTATACCAAAAATGGCCCTTAAATGATCAACATGTGCAAAAATATGCTTGTATTTGTGTATTTTGTTGTTTGTAAATGTGTAGGTACGGATAATGCAAAAATCATAAGAAAATGGTCAAAACCGGACAAACACGGACACGGGAACGGATAGAGTGCACAAGAGCCGGAAGTTTCTAGCAAAAGGTCACCAACAGTCAACTCTTGGTCAACAATTGGTCAACTCACAAAAGACAAAATCCTCAAAATACCCAAAATGCCCTTATTGTTAACTCATTTTCATCAAAAGTCCCTAAACCCTAACACCGTTATCTCCTTTTTATTAAAGAGATAACGGTCGTTATCTCTTATAACTATAAACCATTAAAACCATTTAACCAAACCGTGGCCCAATCCTTTTTACACCGGGCCCAAGTCAACAACCCAAACCTCCGGGTCAAACAACGTTATAAAAAGAAAAGAAAAGGCGCGAAAGGTTGTTTTTACTGTTCATCATCTCCTTCGATTAACCCTGCATAAAAAACAAAGGGTAAATCCCAATTGACTACGTGGCTAAAGGATTCGAGTACTAAGCCACAGCTCAGCAAAGCAAAACGTCACATCTCAGCTATGATTGGTCAAGAAGGATAAAGGAATGACACGTGGGCTCCTAACAAACACACAAGAAGTGGAAAATTACACTAAATCCAGTGTAATAAAAGCACAAAGGCTCCATAGAAGTGGGATTGCCACGCTGTCAATCCGTGTGCATCATTCTCATCCAACGACTACAATTAGAGATCCAATGATTGGCAATAATGAAGGGTGATGATCAAGGATAAGAGGAGCGTGCTTTAGGACCTAGAAGCTTCATTCAGCCCTTATAAATAGAGCTCATCTCCTCTCACATCGCATCATCTTTGGCAGCTTTTAGTAATAGCTTAATATAGTTTTTAGCTTATGTAATTTTCAATTAAATGTAATTTTAATTCTGTCTTTGTAATCTCTATTTCAAGTATTGTAATCAGCTATTAAATCAATGAAATCTTAGTTTACTTTATAAAATCTGTTTTTGCTTATTATGTTCTTAAAATCCCAAAAACTCTTATCTACTGTTTCATAAGCTCAAATCTACTCATAAGCTAGTTACTAACTCAGTTAAGCTCATAAAAGCTTAACTGAGCTTTATTCAAACAAATTCAACCCCTAAATTTACCTAAGCTTTGGATAAGGATGATAAGCCAATTCGGGAAGGGCTTATTGGACCCCACCAGCTTGTTCTAAACATGCTGAAGCTTGTTGATTTAAGCTCATAAGAGCAGACACCTCTATTTAGATGAGGTGTGAGGTACACTTCTCTCTAAATTTTCAATTCTACCTTATTTTGCATATCTTAGCTTATTCCTTCATATTAGTTTAAAAGTTGCTTATTATTTGCTTATTTCTGTTTAAGCCTGCTTATTAATGTTTTTTATAGTTGTTAGATGCTTATTGTGCTTAATGTTATAGTTTAAATCTTAGTTTGCATAATTTTGCTATAAAACAGTTAAAAAACCAAAAATAGTAGCATAGTGTCTTAGCTTATTATTCTGGCTTATTTGATTGCTTATATTGGTTCATTAAGTTTGTTATAAGCTGTTTAATATCTGGTATTTAATTTGTGATCATTAAATCTCATTTTGATAAGATGGATTTGGATTTAATGATTATAAAGGGGTGTTTGGGACAGTAGGTAAAATGGGTGAAAATGGGTCAAAACCTGCTTTGTGCTTTTAAGTCAACTTTGATTAGGTAAAATTAGTCCTAAAATTCAGTTTGTTTAGGTTTTTAAGTGTTAAATCTCAAAATTAAGGTTTTAAGAGTTCATTGTTTGAATCTGTTAAGTTGTAGCTTAATTTAGTTGCTTATTTGATTGTGCTTTAGCTTATTGTGTTTTTGTGTTGTTTTTGTGTTCATAAATGTGTTAAAAAAAGGTTAGAAACAAAGCTTTAAAACCTGCAAGTTTGGTTTGAGTTTTTGCATAAACTGTCAAAAAAGTGCTAAGTGTTGAAAATTTAAGAAAATGCTTTTTCAAATGCTTATTGTTGCTTATTGTGAATTTCAAAATGCTTTTTGATTATTGATTATTGTTCTTTGAGGTCCAAATTTAATCTGTTTGAAGGTCTGAGATCCATAAGGATCTGTTTGTTTGCTTATTTTTAAGCTCAAAAGTAGTGGTTTGTTAAGACTGAAATTTTTTTCTAAGTGTTGAGAAATGAACAAACAGCTTTTTCATTAAGCTTTTTAAGGGCTTATTTGTGTTTCAAACTCCTTTTTGATTAATGATTATTGTAGCTTATTGTTAGAGCTTTTCAGTGGTATAACTCTTTAAGCCATAAGGTTCCATCTTTGAGCTTATTTTTAAGCTCAAAATTGCACCCCTTGCTGTTTGTATGCAGTTTTTAGCTTAAGTGCTAGTTGGCTTATTTGTGCTTATCTGCTTATTTTCCTAGCTTATTTAGGTTTAATTTTGCTTATTAGTTTAGTTTAAGTTCAATTTAGCTTATTTCCTTTAGGTTTAAGCTTATTTGAGCTTATTTGTATTCTAGCTTAAAAACCTTTAAATTTTATAGCCTTTTAGTTAAAACTGTCTATTTTAGCTTATTGTAGCTTATTTTGGTTGCTTATTTTTGTTCTTTGTGCTCATTTAGTTTAGCTTATTACCTGATTTATCTAATTCCTCTTTTGCAATTTGCTTATTTACCTTAAAAGTTAAAATAGTTAAGTCATTTAGATTATTTAGCTTATTCTGTCTTATTTAGCTTATTCTAGTGCTTATTCGTGGTTTATAAAAAAAGTGTCTTTGTAAAAAGTGCTTATTTTTAAGTGTTCTAAAAAGTTGTAAAAAATGGCAAAAACAAAAACACTTGGGATAGTGAGAAACCCCGGGTGAGCAAGGCTCGAACCCGGGACCTCTACCACCATCAACCAAGCGTTTTAACCCAACACACACAACCATTGTGCTACAATAACTCATCCGTTAGAGTTTGCATTTAGTTAATACTTATACACATTTTGAGCTCTTTTGTATAATAAACTGTTTTGGCTTATTTCACAGCTTATTCCAAAAGCTTTTTCCACGAGATTATTTTTCCTAGATTCCTCACCATTCAAGCTATTTTTCATAATTTTTCCGGTTTTTTTATAAATAGCTTAGTATTTTTAAACATTTAATTTTGTTAAAATCGTTTTTAATTCATAAAAAATTATAAAAAGTCAAAAAAATATAATTCTTTTTTTAGAAAATATTCTTTTAACATTTAGAACCTAGGAAAATTAGATTTGCTTTCGTAGAGTTTAAATTGCAAAATTTTAATTTTTGACGAGATGAATCCGTTTCATATTTTTAGTGTTTTTAAGCTTAAAACTCTCTCGTTTTTGGTCTAATTTTCTTTGTTCTAGCTTTTTAGTCAATTAAGACTCATAAAAACCAAAAATATCAATTTAGGGCTTAATTTTGATAATTTAGGGTTTTTAGGTCCCGTTTAGGATTCCCGATTTGCGTTTTTAGTTAAAATCTAATTTCCCGTATTGTTTTCTCGTAGTTAGGTTTAATTATCCCTTTATTTGTTCACTATTAGGATTTTAGAAAACAAATCTTCTTCGAACCAATTCAAGTCATTGTCCAAATAACAAACGAGGTCTCAATTTCATAAGTCTTTGGAAAAACGACCCGGTAATCACTTATCGGTTTCTTACGTAGAATATTTTTGTGTAGAAATTGCTACTAATCTTTGTCCTCAAGGATTTTTAGTAATTTTCTTTAAACTTATATATTATACGTATTATAATTGGTTTCTATACAATCAATCACTCACAAAAAAAATTCTCCTCTCTTTGTGCTCTCTTTGAGCCGCCCCTTATGTCTCACCAACATCAAATCCATACTAATTTTGCTAGTAAAAATCTATCATAGGTTGAAGTGTTTAGACTTGTTAGTGTTCTTGATGTTAAAATCTCTTCAAGATCATCATACTTAAGGGTTATAGTATATGTTCATCTTAGTTTAAAAGGGTTCTTGCAAGTATATATTTGGTTGGGTTAAAGATTATTTGGGTTGAAGAAAGCTAGTACCCACCGTGGGTGATTATTGTTGTATTCTCCATTATTTTCTTCCTTTGTAAGGAAATTTATTTCCATTGTTTTTTTCATTTTCTCTTGTAAATTATTTATTTTCTTTTATGTATTTTCAATTTGTTCCGTTCGTGAAGACGGGAATGGCCCCATTAAAATTCTATGCCTCCAGCGTTCAAAGTGATTTCACAACCATGGATGGAATTTTGAGGCATTTCATCAAACTTTGCGAAAATTTTTCCTTGACGCTGACAATTGGTTCACATCGGGTGACCAAGTATCATGGGCATCTTTGTAATTGTGGTGCCAATTAAAATCCTAAGTCAAAAACCTTTTTTGGCGGTGTAGTTGCACCGAAATGTCCCCCGGTGGTTCCACTATGGCAAGCTGTGAGATGTCAAGCACTTCTTTTGAGGCCTGGCAACACACGCCGGATCATTTTGATCCGCACATTATTTTGAACAAATAGGGGTCGTCCCGAAAAGTAGTGGTTTAAACAACCTGAAAAACATGTTATTTCCCCTCTGGGACGTACATCCCTTTAAACAATGACATGCCCCGCGTGGTATTTGCATACTATCGCAAACCACGGTGTACTTGAGTCCACTACGAGAAAGTCACCATGTGGAGTGTCTCGAGTGGAACTTTTCATTTATACCTCTTTTTGGTCGAGAACATTTTCATATGGGTTTTCTAATCGGAAAAGATGATCGGAAGGGGGGGGCAGTTCCGCGAGATTCTTGGCTGCTCATTTTGGTCAATTAACAGTTGAAAAGAATCGAACTCTTGAAGGAGGGAGAAACCCCTCCGGAGCACTCATGCCTTTGGAATCTTTTTAGCAAAGAGAATTTTAAGGGCAAAGTGATCTTGTATACTCATGCTTTTGTTTAAGATAGGTAAGAACCGGAATTTTTCGAAGGCATACACTACCTAACATTTCTTTCTTTCTTCTCCGTCGTAGTGTTAATGCGATTCCGTCATCATTTTTTGTTTTAACTAGCATATTAGTGAATATGCCTAAAGTGTTTTTCATGACATATGCCCCCAAAGCCAGTACCTATCCCAAAGTCGCCTTTGCAATGCGCAGCATAAGCTCAAAAGAGTAGGAATCCCCCAGTTCCCTAGAGCAATCACGATTGGAGCTTTCAGTTTTTGAAAAGCATAAATACAATCAATCGGAAAAAATGTACGGGGTATTTTTCTCAAGGAGTATGAGTCCATTGGTCAAGAAATTTTGAAAAATCCTTAATGAATCATCGGTAAGAAACCGGCATAACCAGAAAACTCCGAACACCCTTTACGGTGTGGGATAGGTAACATAGGCAATCAGAACGATTTGAAACTTATCGCCAAGGACAATGTCCCCCCCCCCCCCCCGGCCATTCCCTTTAACCATAAAAATAGCTTTTTTCCCCCCGTTTTAAAACAAAGATTTGTGTCTTCACACCTATTGAAGCATCTTGTTCAACACCGAGAGAGTCAATTTTTCAATGAATCGCAAAGACGCCCCTCGAGCCACCCGCGAAAGTTCGTCCCCATGAAGACTTCCATCATATTTTTTTTCGATCATATCATGAAAGAAAGCCATCTACACATTTGGAAACGTCCCCGGTTGCATTGCATAAGCCAAAATGCATGCGACGGTAGGCGAACATTTTGTATCAAAGACACGTAAAAGGTTGTCTTTTTTCTTTGATCATGAGGGTCGATGGAAAAGAGAAAGTAACCCTAGAAACCATCGAGAAAACAATAGTAATAATCTTTCGTTTCCCGCTAATCTCTTAAGCATTTGATCCATAAACGGTAGTGGAAAGTGGTCTTTACGGGTGGCTTCATTTAGCTTTCGGTAGTCAATGCATACACGCCATCCCGTAAATAATCGAGTTGGAATTAATTCATTTTCATCATTTTCAACAACGGTAAAACCACCCTTTTTATCGTTACCAATGTACGGGGCTTACGCCAAGGACTATTCCGAGATCGGATAAATTAATCCAATCCATGCGTCAAAAGTTTTTCAAAACCGCCATTCTGATGACAACGTGGACTTTATTTGATTAACTCGTCTTTGTGTTGTAACCGGCCGTTTTGTATCCTCTTCATAAGTATACTTGTGAGTTAACAAAAAATTACCTGGTTAATACCCTTTTTGTCGAAGAGTTTATCCAAAGGGCCCGATTTTTTTTGTCTCGCTTGTGAGACTTCAAACCTTATGAAGTCAGCTTTTTTCCTGAGCACTCAATCTTTAGGGCAATTATGAGAGACGAGACAAACTTGTTGTCACTTTCCAAAAATGCGTATTCGAGATGAGGAGGTAAGTTCTTGAGTTCGACTTTGGGAGGTTCATCAATTGAAGATTTATCAGTTTTAGCTTCACAAACTTTTAGTTCTTTTCGAATTTCAGGTAAATAATTTCCTTGATTGGGGATGGGGTTGATGGATCATCATGAGAAAATGATTCAAGTAGAAGAATAATCCCCCTCCTCCCGGGTCATAGTACAGTTCATCAACTTCCGGTGAGTGGATCAACCTTCAAGAGCGAGAAAGCATCGACTTCCTCGAGTAAGAAAATCAACTATCCCCGAAGGGAGTGAAGTCGAGAAGAGGTAGAAAACGATCGAATCATAATAAGGAGTGGATTGCCAACTCGTGATCACAACAATCAGAGAAACCGAGAATTTCTTGAGGAATACTCCTCACAAGCCATTTCAATGACGTCGAGTTCGGTTCAACCGACATATCATCGTAATTAAGGAGTATCTCGAAGTTGATCGAGATTGAATGTTTATGGTTCTTTTTCCAACACAAGAGTTAATTCTCCTTCGTAACATCAATCTAAGGAGCTCGTCTGGTCTTTAAGAGGGATCTCCCGAGAATTAGAGGGTACTCGGGGGATCGCATCAAAGTCTATGACTACAAAGTCGGCCGAGGGAATTTAACCATTTGCTACTTCAGGTAGACATCTTTTTACTGCGATAACGCGATCGTTTTGGTAATCGAACGGTCTGCAAGTTTCAAGAGTCATACAAGTAGGAGTTAAAGTTCCGGAAGAGAAGAGCTATTTCCAACACGGATAATCCTGAGATTTATGCTAGCGCCAAGATCGGCCCAAGGATAAGCACTCAATACCCATTCCGGGAAAATCACAAGTATTAGAAATTTACCCGGTGTCTCCAAGTTTTCGGGTTAACTTTGTTTAGGATGACTGTCGATAATTGCTCCTTTAAATGAGTTCTAACATTTCCACCTTATTTTCTTTGTTTCCGATTAAAGGCTTTAAGAGTTAGAGGCCAATGTTGGCATAAAGAAATCAAAGCATCCGCTAAAAGAATTTCGAAACTCATATCTTGAAAGATTTTGTAGAATTTCTCAATTTGGTCGTTAGTTTTTTCACGGCGCTTTTCATCATTACGTCTCGAAGGATATGAAAAGGATGTTTTCAAGTTAGGCATCGGAGCACTAACGGGAGTAACAACGGGTTTAGAATTTGGTACTTGAGATTGAACTTGGACAACCGAAGGTTGGACGTCTTTGGTACTTCCATTATTAGTAGGAGACACCGTGTCCTTTTGTCACCTCAGTTTCACGTTCCACTACTTTAGGAGGAGATAAAGTAGTAGGAATCGTGGGTTCTTGGTAAGCAACACCACTTCGGGTGGTAATACCCTTCAAGTCTACCTTTGGGTTAGTAATGGTATTACTAGGGAGTGTCCCTGAACTTGAAGTAGAAGCGTAAATTGGACTATCACGAATTTGGAAAAGCATGTTCGTTAAACATTAGTCAATTGATTTTGACTACATTTTGGTTTTAGGTCATTGCATGTTTCCTCATCACTGCAGTCATTAGCTTTGACGTAGCTTTCAAAATCGTTCTTAAAGCCACACCTTGTGTTTGCGGAGCTGGAGCTTTTTGGTAAGTGCGTTGAAGCTTGGTGAACTGGGGGTTGATTATCGGAGGGTCGATAAAATTTGGCTATATGGTTGTAATTATTCTCCCCCCGGTTTTGGTTATTTTCCTTGTTCTGTTGAACGGAGAGGAAACCGAGGAAGGACGAAATATTTGATTAGCAATGCGGTGGCTCGGTAACCGGTTAAAAAATTTCCTTGAATGAAATTAGCTGCTGCTGCTTAGGTAACAAATTCTTGAATATTGTCACGATAAACGTTGCCATCGGTGGCGGGACAATTTCGGTAAGAATGAGCACCACCACAAGTAACACAACTTTCCTCGACCGCTTTTACGGGAGTGGGAGCTTGGGTTTGGTTTTTCTTTTCGAGAAGTAAATCTTTCCACCCTTCTTTTAAGTTCAAGCAACATCGAGAGAAATACCGGGGAAGAACAGCACGAACTCACTTTTGCAGTACAACCGGTTTTTGACGTGAATTACGAACTTATGATTTGCTTTCATGATTCTATAGGCAATCATGGGAATTTTATCCAAAAATTACCACCACAACCCGCAGCGGAATTCAACGAACTTGATCTTTATAGTCAAAGCATTATAGAAAGTAACGCGTTGATGTAATCTCCGAAAAACCAATGATGTGTGCATTGCTTCGAGAAGATCAATGAAAGGTCCATGCCTCGTATAAAGTTCTCATTTAATCCTTGTTGAAATTTCGTGATCTCATTTCGAAGATTGTGTTTTGGAAGGAGGGAAAAATTTGTTTGATGAAATTCAAACAAGATCATCCCATTTGAAATCGATCGAGTGGGTTCTTTTTCAACCCAAACCGGGCTGCAACCCTCGAGAGAAAATGGGAAAAGCATAAAGCTTTACCGACATACTCGGGAACGTTCGGTGAACTTTATCTAGAAGTGATCTTTTTGAAAGAACGGATGTGACATGAGGGCTTCTTGTCATGTCCGACCGAATTGTATATATTGAACGTGAGGGTTAAGCAAACCGTGCTTAAGCTCAAAGTTGTCCGCGGTGAATTTCGTTCGGGCACAACGATGGCATCCCGTAACCCTCGGTGGGTGCTTCGAGCAAATTGAAAGGCCATAGAACAGAGTATCAATCAACGTGACTACGGGAATTAGTTGATTTTCAATGTTCAACAAAAATTGAAAGGTTCAACAAAAGTCCGGGTTGACTGTGTTTTTGACGTTAAGAATTATACGATAATGAAGAACGAGTGCGCATGCACTAAAATTTTAAAAAGAAAATTTATACTAATTTTTTTTAGTTATTTATTATTTATTTATTTTGATTTTTTTTTTTGGTTTTTCAACAATGTATTCACAATAAATTTTAAATACGGACAATGAGATAAGACACTTAAACCTAATAATCAACTCGCTTCTCGGTAACTCTTCAAAAGAAAAACGCACAAAAGAGTTTTGTTTTTTAACTTTCGAAGGGAGCGTACTCGCAAGAACCACAAAAGGTAAGTTTTTGATCTTTGGTTCGGGAACTTATTTATGGATAATACTTCAATTGAAAGTATTATTTGTTGGTGTTCTTTTACCAACTTGGTAATATTTTTTATTATTTCTTTTTATGGACAATTTTTTATATTTTTGATTTTTTCTTTTTTTTTAGATTTTAGATTTTTTTATATTATATTTAATAAAAGAAAAGAAAAAGTCATTTGTAATTGGGTTTATGTGAGAGGAAGGGTTAGGTGAATTAGTTGAGGAGAGTATATTTATAGCGAGCGAAAGGGTCGGGGCTCGAGCAAAGGAGGAAACTGGGTTCACGGCTGAGTGTAAGGGAGTAGTAGCGGTCTGTCGGTTGCGGCGATCTCAGGCGGATCTCTGTTAGGGGGACTGGTGGGTGCAGTGAGGGCACGGAGCGGAGGAGGACTCACATGGCTCGAAGTCTTGCCGGGGGTAGTGGGTTTAGACGTACAACGTGGAGACATGCTGGCGAGAGTTTATTACTGCTGAAGGCAGGATGGTATTATTATGTTTTCACCCCCCGCCCCTAAACCATTCAAGCATGTTTCGCCTTCTTCAGGACACCAAAACAAACTCGACTGATCTATCAATTTTCTTTAGTCTCTTCATCTTCATCCTACATCTACAAATCACATAACAATCAACATTCACAAATACTAATATATACATTATTGTCTATCTCTCTCTCCTGCACTCGCTCGCGTCTATCTGTTGTATCAATCATTTGGAGAAAAAGAGTAAGATCACATTGGAGACAGAGACTTTGTGAAATCATCTCAGAGAGAGCGAGAGACAGAGTATTTATATTGAAAGGAAGCGAAATCAATGGGCGATTAGGAGTGAGAGCGTGAAGCGAGACAGAGAGGGTATCATATATATACTCCATCTAAGACTTTCAGGGGTTACAGAAGCACAGAATATCTTACAAGATATGGTATTATGAGAAATGTTAGGAAGTTATTGTTAAGAATATCCAGATTCTGAATTTTCTTAGGAATTGAGAAATTGAATGTAGTAAGTCGGATATTTTTTGGTATGATACAAGAGTTATCTTGGGATATAGTAGAGATTTTTGGTATGGGTGATAGTTAAAGAGAAGGTTATATTGATGTAGGGGGGTATTAGTGTTACTATAGGTAGTTATATGTGGGATTTTTATTAGTTAAGTTATGTGATAGAGTTTATGGTAATGTTATTTTTAAAGGGAGGTTTGGGGGGACAATTTACACATGGGGGGGGGTGGTTGTGGGTGGAGGGGGGGGGATTGGGGGGTGGTGGGGAGTTTGAGTAGATGTTTTTTTGTTGATTTGGTATAGTTTTTATTAGTTGGTGATAGTTTGGGTTTAGTTTTTAATTTAGTGTTGGGAGTTTTTAGATTAGTTTGGAATAGTTGTGTTTTGTTAGAAGTTTTTGGGGATTTAGGTGGGAGGAGTTTAGGTGTTTTGGTGTTTTGTTTTGGGTTCTAAAAAGGAATTTATGTTTGCTATTATAATAATACCCGGCGAGTTACTCATATTAAAGCAGCGGTTTGATTAAACAGATAAGGCGGCGGTTTGCTTACACTATCCAGACGACACTCTTTTTAGCGACACTTTTTTTACGGAAAAAGTTGAGTAATATGTATTTTTTTATATAGCTTTTTTAACTTATTTTTACATCAAATTCAAATTTTGGTAATAGTGTAATTTTTTTTCGGTCAACACCTTTTTGCGACACTTTTTGGCGGGAAAAAATAAGTAAAACATAATTTTTTCTATAGCCTTTTTAGCTCATTTTTCCACACCAAATTTAGATTTTAGTAATAGTGTAATTTTTTTTTTCATAATCTAACTGCGCCGAATTTTAAACAAATCATCAAACCATAAACCATAACCAAAACCATCGAGAAGGACTTAAACTGCACCAATCATTCACATCAAACAAACAATTAACAACAAACGATCATTCATTCACGGTTATCTAGTGATCTTGTAAAATCCCGTTAATTCATTATCGGTTTTGATCATAGACGAGTTGTAGGTTCCCCAAATCACACAAACATGTATAGATCTAAAGAGATCTAGAGAGAGAAAGTTAGAGAGAGAGAATAGTTGAGAGAGAAAAGGAAAACACACTTAAGAGTGTGTGTAAAATGACTAGATGCTTACCTCTTCCAAAGTTGGAAGAGGTATTTATAGTTCTTACAATACACCGGGTATTAGTACCCGGTTCAATACCGAAAGTCAAACGTTTACCTATTAAACTACGAGCTATATTGAACAGTAAAATACATGGGGTGACCGAGTCTTTTTCTAATATCTAACAATCTCCCCCTAAGGGAGGTCACCCCTGAAAATACTAAACTTAAGCTCTTCAATCTTCAGATTGATCTTATGTATAGCTCGTAAACGTTTGATTTCATTGATTTGTATCTTGTGAATCTGAAGTAGTGAACTTTAGACTTTTAGGCTTTAGCTTGACTTGTATGTGATCTTTGAGCTTCTTTGAGATCATCATCCAATCATAATCTTTAATCATCATCATGTGATCTTTTGCCATCTTGTGAACTTGTGTCATTCAGAATGATATGCTCACACTTTTCTTGATCTTGAAAGCTTGAATATTCAGAGTTGCGGAAGCTTTAATAACAGATACTTGAGCTTTCATGATATCTTCGAATGAGTCGTTTGAGAATGAGCACGCGGTTATGAACTTGATTTTGTTGGAACACGGTATCTCCATCTCCATCTTTAAATGTTCCTGTAATAAAACAGTTAGCAATAAAGAGAAAATTGGTTTGTAAAAACAATCGATGCGATACTTTGCAAAAGAGTTTTGTAACACATCGAAAGTTTTATTTGTTTTCCAAAGTCCAATAACCGTCAATTCGTATACTGGAACAAGTTTGATTCATGTAGAATCGCACCGTTGTTGTTTTCCAGTTTTCACAAGTTTGATCCATTAAGGATCTCACAAGTCACCTACCATGAGCTTGTTTGAAGTTGGCTCAAGCAGGATTTCCATCTTCACTGTGAATACTTACGTATCACTCGGATGTTCTGGCAAAATCACAAGGATAATGCGTAGGACTCTTATGATAAAACTTGTAATCACAGTGTGTGAATAACAAGTAAATTGGAATTGTCCTAACGAGATTAATTGATGATCTCTTGGCTCTAGACTCAAAAGTGCGTTTTGATTTTAGTGATCGGAGGCTGGAGCTGACTGCCACCTTTTCAATACCGACTTACTCGGAGTGAGTGAGTCAGTAGATTACATGTTTAGTCTCCGTGAGAAATGAAACAGAAATCTTTTGAGAGATTCTGAGTGGCTTGGGAGGGTTGTGCATTGCATCACTGGGTCCATGATGTCACTTCAATGTCAGCAATCATTTTAGTGATTTTGACAGCATATGTATTGACCCGGTTTCTGCCTAAGTGTATGGAGGGCTTCTTTCTTTACACCCTTTATCCGTACAATTCTTTTTCATTCTTCAACCCCTTTAGTGCTTACCAAGATTTCATGACTAGAACCTTGTTGGGTTTATTCAAGTACTAGCTCCATCTCAGTCGGCACTATTCCCTTTTCCTCACATTTACTCCTTTTTATCATACCTAAGGACTTCTACACTAACTAGTGGATAGTCCCTGGGTAGATCCCTCCGGTTCTGGCAGGATCATGGGAACGAGTACCTAACCTTACCATCCTTATAACTTCGATAACAGTAAATACATGGTCAGTCTTTTGGTACAGTTCACCTTGCCATAAAATCACTGTTGAAAAACTCAATCAGGTACTTTATAAACTTCAAGTGTTTAGTACATGATTGTTTTGCTTTTAGAAACGCTCCCCCTAACATGTGCATCGGTATTTGAAACTGTTTAGACTCATGCTGGTGCAGAGAATACACTTGAATGATATGATTCACATTCATATTTTAATCAACATTTTCTCCCCTTATCAAAATTTCAAATCATTTGACATTTTGGATATCAATTGATTTAAATATGGTTATAAAATTTGGAGAAAAGTGTGCCAATTATTCACAAGCCTGGTTTGGAACAAATTAATGCTACCCTTAATCGTTTGAGGAAATATAAGGATAGTATGAGTACAATAATGAAAGATTTTAGTAATTTTACTAAGAAATCTCTTGAAGATTTGTACTCAAGCACTATTTTTATTGCTGTATTTAAGTCTTTCACTACACATTTAAATATTCACAAGATTATGTATGAGATTAGGGACACTGAAAATGTATCATCAAACCAAAATGACATAGTCATTTTGTCATGTAAGCAAGTCTGTAGTCAGTCTGATGACTTCTCTTTGGAAGTTGTCTAGCTACCCTTGACATCAACAATCCTTTCTTGAGTAGATTCAAAGCCTTCTTGCAATTCGCATTAAGAAGACTTGAAGTCTGACGCCCAAATCTTTAAAGTACGAATTTAAATCGAATTCCGCAAACAAGTCAAATTAAGACCTGGGAAATTTTTTGGGGGTCTTTTAAAAAAAAAATTTTTTTTCTTCTTAAAATGTGTTGATTTAAATTAAAACACCAAGTAAACTAAGTCCGGATTGTCTCAATTATTCCCTCTCAGTAGACGAACTGATAACACCTAAAGACAACTAAGTCCCAAATGTACACTTTTCTTTCTATTGGATACTGACTAACTAGAGGAATTATCATGCTTATCATACCAATATGTACCCCTATGATCAAATATTTCTACTCCTTTAAAAACATGCTTGGTGATTGACTGTTAAAGGAAACATTAATTGAATCAGTAACCAATCTTCTCATGCTCCAATCAATCTTCTGTCAACACATTTCCCTGGTATCTCAACTGATGC